>PVJX010003362.1:0-110095 GCA_004027295.1 Dolichotis patagonum
GAGGCCATCAGATTTGTAGTAGGTAAAGATCTCTTTCCTAATACAACTTAAAGCCAGCTCAGTTTGTTCCTACTTATGTCCTATGCTTTGCTCTTCTGCCTGGAATACTATCTCCCTCCTCTTAGCCTACACAGAGCCTAAAGATTTCAGGGTGTGTTTCAAAGGCTACTTTCTCTAGTAACTCCGTTTCATTTTCAGATCATGTGATCTACTACTTTTGTAATTATACAGAGGCAGCAAATGAAGTGGTTAAGAGTATGGTGCTTAGATTATATTGAATTGAGTTTAAACTCAGCTCTGATACTTGATAGCTGAGTCAATATGAGATTAAATTGCCCTCTTAAAAAATTTTTGGTGCTGAGGGCATCAACCCAGGGTATTGTACATGGCAAATATACCCTGTACTTCAAATTCACAAATTTCCATTTCTAATACTTCTTTTATGGCCTTCATAGGGCTCAGATGGTGCTGAGATCAGTGGAGGAGCTTGAGAATTCTTAAATTAACATTTTATACATTATTATATTAAATAGTATTGACAACTTATTATATATAAACACATTAGGCATATTTACATACATTGCATTTGTGATCTTTATAACTTCATTGATACTAATGAGGAAAAGAGGTTGAAAGATTGAATGACTTGCTAAAGGACACCCAGATAGTAAGCACAAAGACAGAATTCAAAGCCAAGTCTGCCTTACCTCCTGAAACTACATTAGTGTATATTAGATAGCTTTGTGAATTACAGTTTCCTGCCTTACTTCCCACACTCAAGCATGCGCATTTACAACAATGTGTTTGGTGTCTAGGGTTTCTTTTGCCTTGTATTCAGAATCTGCACTAAATAAAATACAGCAACAAAATACCTAGTTCATGAATGGCTATAATCAACTATTTCTCAAGCACACAAAAGAGGTACAGAACATAAGAAATTCTAAGAGTGGATACCATTTTTAGTACCAAGGGCAACCCTACCACTGAGCTATATCTCCAGCCCCTGTTTGTTTAGTGTACTGAGGATGAATCCAGGGCCTTCATACTGAACCTCATACCCAGCCTTTTAAAATTTTTATTTTGCGACAGGATCTCACTAAGTCACCCAGGTAGGAATTGAACTTGCAATCTTCCTGCCTCAGTCTTCGTAAGTGCTGGCCTTATGGAAAGTCATACCCATCTCAGGATTGGAACTTCCAGTACAGGCTGGGATTACAGTGCTCACCATATGTATTATTCTTAATAATCCAAATATGTTTTTGTAAGGCAGATGTTCTTAGGGGCATGAGTGAGAAGTGTTTTTAAAATCTCCTATATCTGGGAGTGGGCTTACCCTAGATCTTTGCATGGCAATTCTTTTATCTTTATTAAGATCTCAGCTCAAATGTCACTTTTTTAGAGAGCCTTTTCTTGGCAGTCTACTTAAAATAGCTCCATCAGTTATTCTCCATTCCATTTTTCTGTTTAATTTACTTTATAACATTTAAAATTATATTATCGCCTTTGTTTACAGGTTTATTTTCTGCTTTCTCCACTAGAGTGTAAATTTTAGGAGGGCAGAGACATATAACTACTCCGTAGCCAGTACAAAAAGGCACTCAGTAATATTTGTTGAATAGATGAGTGAATATGTGTCAACTCTTATAACACCATTATCATTAGCTTATAGTAGAGAAAATTCACTGCATTCACCACTGTAGAGTCAGTAGGCTGCACAGTGAATTAGTTCACTTGGATGAAGACTGTGCTCTGCACTGGTCTGACATTCAGGGCCTCCTTCAGGGAAGCCTGCACAGCATGCATAAGATCCTTTTCAACCTGCTAAATGACTTCTCTCATCACCATAGATAACTTTCACCATTCTTTTGACATTGCTTTGTTTCTGTGCTAGCCTATAGAGAAGAAATTTGGTTAGTTGTGTGTGTGTGTGTGTACTATATCACCACTGAGCTGCGCACTTAGCTTGATTAATTTGCTTTTTGCAAAAAATGGTCTCATTTCTTTTTGTCTGGCTTTAATTGACAGACAATAATTGTATAAATTCATGGGGTAAAATGTGAAGTTTTGATATATATATACACTGTAGTGATAAGATCATGGCAATTGCATGTTTATTCTCTCAAACATTTATATTTTTTGTAGTGATGCATTCAAAATCTCCCCTTTTAGTTGGTGTGAAATGTACAGTACATTATTGTTGTCTCTAGTCACTCTACTGTGCAATAGCACACAAAGCTTCTTGCTTCTAACTGTAGCATTATACCCATTAACCAATCTCTCCTTCTTCCCTTTCTTGTTACTCTCCTTAGACTCTAAAAACCACTATCCTACTCTCTACTTCTAGAAATTTATTTTTTGTTTAATGCCAATTGATTAGGTATTTGATACTCAGCAGGAAGATGAGAATCTGGAGTCCGGTGGCCAGGGCATAAGAACCAGAAAATATAACAACTCGTACTCATCACAAGATTAGAATTTCCAGGGCACTCTGCCAGTCAGGTACAGAGTCCCAGAGAGGCCAACAGAAGGTAAAAAAGCAGAGATGATATGAGATTAAAAAAAGCTAGCCCTGCTAGGAGGCCACAGCCAGCATTTGGTGGTGTCCACTAGATATCAGAATTCAGGGAAGGCTGGAGGTCAGTAATGGCATAAGAAACAGCATAACAGCTAGATGACAGAAAATAGAGCAGCTGTGGTTCAGAAAAACAGAAAGCAGCTGCTGCAAATAAAAATGACACTCTGAAACACCAGGGTTCCTGGAAGTGGAAAGTATTCAATAAATGCTTGTTGATTGCATGCCAGACAGCAAGACCACAAACAAAGCAAATCTGTCAATCGGTGCGATGGTAGTATCTTACTGAATTGGTTGCTTTTCTTGAATGGTAATGTCACATTCCCTCGCTCTCCACATCTGCAACTATTAAATGACTGATTAATGCACAAATGTGGAGATTACTGCTAGTTGTTCCATTGACTGACATGATTCCTTAAAAGTGTGAGTCTGGGCATTATGAAATCTGTTATTAGTGGAAGTGACATTCTAAAGAGATCCTATAGGCATTACTACACAAGAAGGAACAAAGGATAGTGGTGAGAAAGATCAATCCTCAGTTTTGGTAGTTGGTAATGAGAATGACTTTGATATGGTACACAAAATGTCACAATGTGATCTGGTCACCAGGACAAGTTGGCTGCTGAAATGTATGCTCAGCTAAAATTTGGGAGGCTCTGTGGCTTTTAGACTCAGTTGAATTCACAGGGAAACGTCCACCACCAGTGGATGGCATTACTGGGTTGGCTGAGTTTATCACAGCAACGTAAATAACATTGACCGAACTCTAGAATTCTACAACAGCCAACAAAGGGCTTCTCTCTTTTTTTTTTTTTTTTTTTTTTTGGTACCGGGAATCAAACTCAGGACCTTGTGCTTACCAGACAAGCACTTACTACACTGAGCTAGATCCCCAAACTCTAGCATTCTAATACCAAAGAAATAGCTTTTGAATTTAAAGGAGATTATAGCAGAGAAAACAACCAGCCTATTTTCATTTAGTAGAGAGTAAACAAACATATGGACCTTGCTAGCTCAAGAAGGGGCACAGACTGAAAATACAAAGATTCAAGAAGAATGTGTAGAAGACAAATCCACAGCAGGTGGCTAACGCAGAACTCGTGCATGTTGGGAGCCATCCGGAAACAGATCACAAAGCCAATAGAGGGGAATGGGAAAACAGAGATGGGAAACGCATTTGCTGAAAACCTCATGTTTGCCATGAAGAATTAATCTTTCAAAAGGAAGGAATATGGAGAGCATTTGCCCCTCTGGGTGTAATTCAAGTAAGCAAAGAACAACTTCAGGTAAACTGGAAGAGAAGGACTCACTGGGAGAAAGAAGTGACATCATCCTGTATTTACAAAATGCCTTTTGATAGCCCAATGGAGCAAAGGCACGGTTAGCCCTTTGTCTTCATCCCTGTCCATATCCACATTCTCCAGACCCGATTCTCCTCATTTCTCTGTGCTTTCAACAAGCTTCTGATGGGATAAAATGACTCCACTCTGCCAGTAGCATCTATTTCTGTCTTACCCTATTGCTCTTTCAGCCCAATTCTTGTTTGATTGCCCAGGTTAGCTGAACCTCACCTCCTCTAGGAGCCTTCCCCAACTCTTTTCCTACAAGATTTGGTTAAATGTTCCCCTTATACTCTTGTAGTACCCCAGTCTTCTTCCCTAAAGACACATATCATGCTGTAGAGGCAGTAGAGGGCAGTGGTTAAGAGTAAGCGTTAGACTTCTCCACCTATTAACTGCTGTAGGACTTTAGGAAAGCTACGAAACCCCTTAAATTTCAAGTTTCCTCATCCCTGAAATGGTTGCTGGTAGGAAAAACACTATCTGCTTACATTTATTAGCCTCTTACTTTATGCTAACACTGTGCTGTTTGACCCATAATACTTGCTAATAACTCTATGAGCTGGCTATTATTATTCTTCCATTATTCAGATAAGAAAGTAATAAACATGATGGTCATTCAAGCAAGAACTGGCAGAGGGAGGGAAAGATTTTTATTTTTTTTCAGTAGTGGGAATTGGATACACGGCCTTCACAATGAGCTATGCCCCAAAGCCAATTTTTTTAAAAAAAATTTTGAGACAGGGTCTCCCTAAGTCATGAAATTGCCTATGCTTAAAACTCAAGATCCTCCTATTTCAGCCTTCTGTGCTGATAGGAATGCAGGAATGCCTGCCATGCTAGGCCCAGAGGGAGTTATCCCCAGCGGTTTTTACTCTGGAGTCCACACACTTAACTATGCTACTCTGTCCTGTGAGATGCTGCATGTAAAATGCTTTGCATTTGGTACGCGTGAAAGATGGCAGCTACTGAGGTTAGAAACATGGCTGTTTCTCATTATCTATATCTTATTTTTAAAATTTATTTGTACTTTGGGTTTCTCACAAAGAGAAACCGTACGATATTTAAGCTTCTGTATTTGATTTGTTTCATTTAATATTACTGTCTCAAAGTGGGTAAAGTTTCCTACAAATGGCTAAAATTTACCTTTATGGCAGTATAATGATCCATTGTGTATATATACCACATTTTCTTCATTCATCTGTTGATGGACATCGAGGCCATTTCTAAGATTTAGCTACTATGGACTATAAGCATGGGTATGCATGTATCACTATAATATGATGTCTAACTCTTTTAGGAAGATATCTAGAAAGGGTAGAGCTGGGTTGAATAGAACTTCTATTTTTAGCTTTTTGAGGAATCCCATACTGATTTCCAACAGTGATTGTACCCATTTACATTCCCACCAACAGTGTGGAAGGGTTCCATTTCCCCCAGATCTTTACCTGCATTTGCTATTATTTGATTTCTTGAAGATAGCCATTTTTTCTGGTGTAAAATGGGATTTCAGCATTGTTTTAATTTTCATTTCTCTAATGCCAGAGATATTGAACATTTTCAATTTAATTATTGGCCATTTTGTACTTCTTCTGATAAGTATCTATACATTTCACTTGCCCAATTTTGATTCAGTCTTTTATTTGGGGAAAGTCAAAGGTTTTGAATTAGTTATGTATTCTAGATATTAGTCCTGTGTCTGACAAATAGCTGGAGAAATTTTTTCCCATTCTGTAGATTGTCTCTTCACCCTGTTGATTGTTTCTTTTGCTGTTCAGAAACTTTTAAATCTGATATAGTTCCATTTATTGATTCTTGATATCATTTCTTATACAGTTAGAGTTTTGTTCAGAAAGCCTTGCATATGCTTTTGTCAGGACTTTTACCTATTTTACTTTCCAGCAGGTTAAGAGTTTCTGTATGATTGTTTTTATTTGATCCATTTTGCTTAATTGCTTTAGACTCTGGTTTTCTCCTCTGTAGCCAAATTTTGCTTAATTGCTTTAGACTCTGGTTTTCTCCTCTGTAGCCAAATGGGTAATAATAAAAGTGTCTAACTCATGGCATGGTGGTGAGTATTAAATATGCTAATTCATGAAATTCTTATTTGTAATAGTGCCTGGCCAAAGCACTTGTCAAATGTTAGCTTTTATTACTATTGTTAAACTTTCCACCTTGATGTTTTTCTCATTCTTTTTCCATCTTTATAAATTCTAGTCACATTATATCTAGTTGTACATATTTATAACCATAATACATAAATATATATTTTAATGGATACATAGTTTTATATGGACACTTTTTTGTGTAATGTATAATCTTCATATGCATCATTTAAATACCTCCCTAGTATCTTATTCAGCAAAGATCAAGACTCTCTGACAGTTTTATCAATGCTCTGGATGGAAATCAATGGCGTGCTTCTTGGATTTTCAGATAACACAAACTTGGAGGGACAGATAATAAATTGCATGACAAGATCAAGCCTCAGAAAGATTTCAACAGATTGAAGCAATGGGCTGGAATTAACAAGATGAAATATAATAGGAATCAGTATAGATATTTGCTCTCAGGCAAGGTGCCCAAATATAGGATGAAAGAGGTAGGAGAGAGGCAAAGGGTTTTGCTGAAAGCTCAAAGTGGATCAACAAAGTGACAGATCTGGGTAGATAACCTCAGTCATCCTAGGGGGCAGAAGCAAAGTAAGTCATCTACATTTAAAGATAGGTTTGCTCCAGGCCCAACCATGTCCTTGAAAATGGCTTGCATGTAATAATGATGAAATCTGAATTAAAAATCACTGGATTTGTCAAGATTTATTTCCTGGTTATGATATTATACTAATGCAAGATTTTACATAAGATAAAGGATTTATAGGTTTCTACACAAATTATTTCTTATAATTACATGTAAATCTATAATTACCTTCAAATAAAAAAACTAAAAAATATAGAACGGCTATTGGACTTCATTATTTCACTGAATTGTTCAGTCGACATTTTGGATACCTTTATATTTTATTTACCTCTGTAGTAGGTTCAAATCTGATTAAGATGGAAGACTCAGTCTGGTGAGACACACACACAAATGACTAAAATAGAAGAGGTTGTGTGTTGCAGTGGATATGTGCTTAGAAGCTACCTATAGCTAAGAGTGGGTAAGAGAAGGATTGAAAGAAGGTAAATACTTTGACAGAAAGAGTAAGACTAAGTAAAATTTGCAAGACTGTCCAGGTAAACATGGACTAGGAGGAAGCAATATATGATCTCCCGGGGCCTGCAAGGTTGAGACATTTTAATGTAGCTAGGCAAAAGGATTAAAAAGTAAATACGGTTCAGCTTTCTAGTGCCCTAAGTGTTATGGTAAAGAGGCTGGATTTTATTTAGATACACTGGTGATCATAATGGTAGGGGGTGACATGGAGAGACACGAATTCATAAAGAAACTTCTAAATTGTTCAGAGGACAAGTACTAAAGATTGTTCAGAGGAAAGACAAGATGAGACTGTTGCAGTTGTTCTATGTAGAGATGATTTAGGACTGAAATGAGAGAATGGCGTGTATGTGTATGGGGGTATGTGTAAGATAGATTCAAGAATTGTTAAGGAAATAAAACTAACTGGAATGAGACACTGGATATGTTTTATGAGGGAAAGGGTAAAAGTCTCAAATGACTTGTAGGATTCAGATTGGTGTTATTTAATGAGATGAGGAATTAAAGAATAAATAGGCTGAGTTGGAAGATTGGAGTTAAGGAATTTAGTTGTGGATATTCTATGTTTGAGGATGGAACAGCCAGGCACATTCGGGAGGCCTCTAGAGATGAGAACTTGGACCTCAGTAGAGAGATGCAGGACTGGCAAGTTCGTGTTTTTATAGTTTCATCCTTTTTCTCTTGCAAGGTCTGTGTCCCAAGAATGATAATACCTTTCTAACTGCTCTCTTGACAACAGAAAAACTGCAGATACTCCCAGTATGAAATACTGAACTCAGATTGCCAACAGTAGTGTCGTGTGGCTGTCAGTAAGAACAGTGAGCTCCTTTAAATTGTCTGCCCAGAAAAGAGGACATTTTTTCCCCTTTTTTAAAAGAAAAAAAATTGCATCTCTAATGGATCATAAGGAAAAGGATGACAAGAAGGAAGTACCACAATTTTCATCACATATATAAAAATCCTCACTTTTCCTACTCTAAAAAGCTGAGTATTTCTGATGCTTTGGCTAAGTAACATGTTTTTTTATTTTATTTATTTATTTTCTGGGCTGGCCTTGATTTCACTATGTAGACCAGAATAGCCTCAAAATCATAGCAGTCCTCCTGCCTCAACCTCTCAAGTGCTGAAATTACAGGTGTGTGCCCAGCTAGTAACATGTATTTTAATCAGTATTATAAATTCCTGAATCAAAGTGCTTGAAGGAAAGCATAAGGCTGAGTCAGGCCTCAATGAAGGAAAACAATCCACAAAGGGATAGTTGAGGTAACATTAACTGCTCATTTGGCTCCAGCATGGGGTGTCTTAATCCCTGACACCCCAAATACAATTTTGTATATGATGGGTGCTCATTCTTGTCAATTGTCCCTGTCAGGAAAGTGTTAGGAATAAAATGTCAGTTGGTGACAAGGTTGTTAATAGCCACTACAAACTTACAAGGTGGTATTTCACAAATTTTCTCAACAGAGTTCATATGAGGAGATAATTAGCAAGGACCCAGTCCCCTATAAGGCACCTTGTCAATTCTATTGAACACTTCGATGAGGAAAATGTGATTTTCTAGTGCTCAAGTCACTACAAAATTATACTTCATATTGAAATAGGTTGCTACAAATTCTGTCTCTAGAGTAATGCAGGAAAGGAAACAGTTCTTAGTCAAGAGGCATTAGTAAGGTGATAAGTTGCTGTTGAACATGTGGAGTTGGATTAAAAATAGGACAGTCTCTTGGCCAACCCATTTTGTCCTTGCTTTTCTTTCACGCAAATCTGGTCTTTCTAGCCAAAATTTTACCCTGAGTTCTGAGAAAAAACATTCGAGTGTGGCCCAGTGGAGGGGGTGAATGGCAATGGAGTTGGACAATATTTTTTCACATTCGTTGTGCTGCAACATTATCCTGGAGAGATCATTTGAAAAGTAAGAAAGAAAAAAAAAAGTATCTGTGCCAATACAGCTGCAAAGAACACTTCCTACATCATAGATTCCCAGTGGAAGAACTCTGAGAAGACCTGTATTGAACATACTTTTTAACTTTGTCCTAGCATTTTCAAAAATATATTTGATCTCGTACTCCATTTTCATGTCTATTAACATGCCACTAAACTGTGGGGGCAGATAACTCATTTTGGGAAACACCGCCAGAGGCAAATAATAGCATAGATGAGATAGCATTGTTTTCCCTTATCTATCAGTGCAACATTAGGTCAAACAGAAGCCCCCATTTCCCTTGAATTTTGTAAAAAAAAATACATGTATCTAGAGTGTCTGATTCCACTGACATGACTAAGTTCATAGAGTTAAATGGAAAAAAAAATAGTGCAATACTATTCAGTCATAAAATGATGAAATTGTGTCACTTGTGAATGAACTCAAAGATATGTTAGCTGAAATAAGCCAGAGAGACAAATATTGCATGGCATCACCCATATACTGAATGTTGATCTCATAGAAATAGAGTGTAGAGTGTTGCTTTCCAGAGGCTTTGGACAGTAGGGAGAGAGAGGGCTGGAAAAAAGTTGGTCAATGGAAATAAAGTTACAGTTAGATAGGAACAAGAAATCTTGGTGTGCCACCACAGAAAATGGTGACTATAGATAAAGACAATGTGCTGTAGTTTTCAAGATAACTAAAATAGACAATTTTGGACATTCTCACCACAAAGAAATGCTAAAAGTGATAAGGTTAGCTAAATGCCTGATTTGATCATTGTACACAGTATACATGTATAGAATTTCACTGGACCCCATAAATATGTGGAATTAAAAATAAAATAAAAATGGGAACATCTGAATCTTAGTTTAATGACTCAGAGTCTTGTATGATGCTGGGGTCACTCATGAATACCAGTGATGAGTCATACTCTCCAGAATGGGAATGGAAATGGACAAAGTGTGTCCAGGTTCAGTCCCTGACAGTTCCTAATCTAAGAAATTCCCTGCCTTGTGCTTATTTTCTTTCTCTTGCTTATTCACCCCAACATTGATTTGGTAGGAAATAAAAGCCATTCCTGTGGCTTGAAGTTCCAAAGAAGTACATCTTCACAATTAGAAAAGGCATAGGAGTTCCATGTTCAGAAGCAGTGAACATGACAGAGTCATGAACTATCACTTGTATCCCAGGTGGGAATGGAATCCAATCAGTGTCTGGTATACCTTGACCCACTTGAATCCTAAAATTAACCTAGCAGCTCAGCTGAAATCTTGCTTCAGCCTCCCATTTCTGGTTTACGTCTCTGAAAAGGAGTATATGAATGTATTCTGGATCCTTATGTGTTCTGGGCTTGATTTAGAATAGTTAAGTAGCTCTTGTAGTCACTTATTCAGAGGAATAGCCTTGGTATTGAGGAATTATCTGACCCACTCCCATTAATTCTTTTTAAAATATGGAATGTGACCAGCATAACTAATTCTTTATTTGCATTCCTTGGAATCTCAATCTCTCTCTCTCTCTCTCTCTCTCTCTCTCTCTCTCTCTCTCTCTCTCCTCTCTCCCTCTCCCTCTCCCTCTCTCTTCCTGTGTGTGCATGTGTATTTCCTCCCTCCCCTAACTCCAGTATCTCTTCTAGTTGCCTGAAGCAAGAGAAGGATCTTCTTCCACCTTAGATCCTTCAGGTAGATCCACAAGGAACTTTGTCTGCACTGTCAACAGGCAGTGATGAAGCTGTGAGGTGAAGACAGGACAGAAAAGGAGAAGGTGAAAGAAGACAGAGGGGAGTCTTACGTGGAGAAGGCATTGTTCTGTTTCTCACACCGGATCCCCTTGCAGTTGTTAGGCTCATCGATAGCTCTGGTCTCATAATAAAAATAAAGCTGGTTCAGTCCGTTGGCAAAAGCCAGCAGTACCAGACAGTAGATAAAGAGGAATTTGAGGATATCAAGCAGCATGCGTCCCAGAGAGATCTGCAGAGGCCCTAAGTGAGAGTTGGCTGTGAACAGGGATATGAGACGCAAAGAACTTAAAATGTTGGATATGGCGAAGAGTGCCTCTGCAATCAAAGTCGGGTGCCACATTTCCCATTCCTCCCTTGGACGAGAACCATTATACTGAAAAAAAAAAAGAAAAAGAAAAAGAAATGCACAAGAAGTACAGTGAGTCATTTATAAAACGTTCGCCTTTCCACCCACCATCCCCAAATAAATTCACCAAAACATGTATTGAGTATTCATTTATATAAAAGGCCCTGTGTATAGCACTATTTGTTTATATTTTGCCCCATTTAATCAGTACATGATAGTAATGTCTTTTCCTCCTACTCTTACCCAGTTAAATACCCAATATATATACATAGCAAAATTAATTTCAGAGCAATCGTCTGGGTCAACTTGTGGTTTGTCAACAGACCTTTTTTAAACTGTGTGTTGAACAGATTAATAGGGAGTGTCACTGAAATGGAGCACTGGTATACCTAAAATAGTAGGGGACAAATCATCCTTCTTTCTAATAATGTTTTAAGTTAGATATACTTTCTCTGTCCCTCCATTTGGTTCTGAGTTCCATGGATAACTCGTGCTTACTAAAGGATGAGGCACAGATGTGGCCTCCTTAGTGTGCAGTATTCTTCCTAACTCCCCTGCTGGCTGCAGCTTGGAAGTGATAGAGAATCCTTAGGAAGCAATTAATTAGAGCTTTTTTGCAAAATTTTTGGGTTTGTAATGTATTCTACACTATTGCAAATGGCATGTCAACTTGCCAGGTAGCAAATTTAGTGCTTGTTCACACAGAGGCATATGGATGTATTTTACTATTCTTTAGGCACCCCTACCCATTAGAATGTCCTTTCTGGACAAATGAAGAAGTAAGAGGAGAGGAATAGTCAGAATTTACAGGATTAGTCACCCATTTTTCAGCTCTATCCAAAGCTTCCAGCTTCTGGAATGTAGTAAGTAATTTTGTAGAAAGAGGACTCTGTTGTGATGTTTGGGCCCCAATTTGGGCATTGTCACTTAAAATTGCCTGTATCTTTTACCTTCACCATAACATAAGGATAGTGCCTACTCCTACCATGTGTACATGTTTGAGGTTTTATGTCCATAAGCAAAAATCTATGTACTCCATAAGGGCAGATGTTATGGAAATACAAATAACTATTTATTACCTTCCCCAGGACAGATACAGATTTTGCCTGGGATTCAACCTGAAACACATTATATTGAGTTCTCAACTAAATATCAGAATTTTTCAGGACCAATGTAAACAACTTTCCTGAGAAAATGTGCTGGGAACCAAATTATATTTAGCATTTGTAAAACATGCCTCCATTCCAAAAGTGAGGAAACTAATGGTGTTAAATCACTGTGTGTATCCAATATTCTTCTCTCTCAGAATTGCAAAAGTCATGCCACACTTGTGCTTCTTTTACAAATAGACTTTTAGGTAGCCAATCAGTTTTATGTGTTCCTGGCAAAATCTCATATTTTTATATTTTCCTTCTAAAAATTATTCACTGCATTGCTGTTGAGCAGTAGGCGTTGTTATGCCTGTTTTACAAATGGAGGAACTGAAATCCAAAGAGGTAGGAGTGTCTTGCTAAATATCTCAAAGTGAAGTTGGTAGCAGAGCCAATATCAGACTCCAGGTTTCCAGACATTCAGATTAGCACAATTTGTATTAAATTTTATTTACACGACAGTTGATATCACAGAACGGATGTTAGACAGGACCTTAAATGCTTTGAGATATATGTGACAGCTAGACTCTGCTGATAACAAAAACAGACCTATGTTTTAAAACTAGAAATAATCAACCAGAACATGGATAGCTTCTAATTTGGAGTATATCTATCTCCACACTGAGAACTATGACCACAGGAAAGTCTGTGCCCATGAGTTGGTGAATCTGGATTTTCAGGACACTCAGAAGGAAAGACTATTCTCATGGCAAATCTATACAGTGCATAAGGATCTTTGGAGAAAACCATCTTACTATATGAGTTCAGGGAATAAATGTGAAGCTCATTTAGCATAGAGTTCAACCAACTTTTTCTGTTAAGGGCCAAATGATACTTATATTTTGGTTTGTGTGCTATGCAGTCTCTGTTGCAGTCATTCAGTGCTTCTCTTGCAGAGGTAAGGTGGCTGTAGATAACATGAACAAGTGGATGTGGCAGAAGGGCAAATCTGGCCGAAAAGCCATACTCTGTTGACCTCTGATGTAACATAATAGCTTTCACACCGTGTTCTTTAGGGCTTCTGGTTTCAACGAAATCATGTAGTGGTCACTGTTGGTGCCAAAGAAAGGGACTAGAAGACTCACTCTTCTTCTATCCAAATTGAGTCCTTGGGGCTATTTTACATAATGAAAGTCTGTGGAGGTTTTCATTCAAAGATATAGTTTCATAGAGAACAATTAAAGGTTGAAAATCCCTGATTTACTCTGATTTGCTTATTAGAGGCAGAATGTAAGGCGCAAAGAGACAAAGGGTTTGCCTGTGTTCATCCAGATCATGAATATCAGAGTGGGATTAAATTCAGATCAGTGATAGTACGAGGCATGTAATTTTCCTTATGTTCTTTGAAACGGAATGCAATATAAAAATTGGCCTCCTTTCCTTTCAAATGGGCATGAATTGCATTCTGTTAACCTAAAAGCAAAATATGGAGAGGGCTACTCAAATGTGGAGGCTCAATAGCGGTAAGAAATTGAGTTGCACTGTGTTTGTAGTCAAGTACAGGGTGAGGAAAACACCACAGCTTAGTGGGTAGCAAATCACAGTGTTAGTTTGTGAATACGGAAGTGAGGTGGTGGTGGTATATATCTAAGTGGTGCTATTCCAGAAGGCAAAAAAGGACAGTTATTCTCCATGTGTAGAATTATCTGGGGAAACTGAGGACCATCTTTATGTGTGTATTTGTTTCTCTTGAGTGCTTTGGTATAGATCTTTTGGTTTTGTTGCTGTAGAGGATGTCAGGTGAACTGCATGTTGTTAACTAGTTTTTCACTCTAATAAAGGATTTCCTTAAGGCCAGCTCACCTCTTCAAACTTCTCCACGCTTTAGCACAACAATGGCCTGGAACACTTCAAAGGACCTGCAGAGCAATTGCTATAGCTTTATCTCAGAGTACTTGGCTCAGTAAACTTGGGGAAGGTCAAATCAGACCGGTTGTGCTTCTGTGGATTAGTGCACCAGGCTCTGCCCACTTACAATTCTCCTTACAAATCCCAGTATAACATGTGGCATGTGTTGCTCTTATGTTCTTTGGGTTAAGTGGTAAGAGAGGCATTTATCAGCTTAGTAGAGTAGATTTATTTCATTCTTTTTCCTAGGGAAGTGTTTAGCTCTTTGGAAGCTTTAGGTGTGAAGTTGGATATGTTATGTGATCAGCAAATGTTAAGCATCTATAGACACATTTTTATATCATCAAATGTTAATCTTTTCATCATCATTTATACTAAACTATCCTGTTTAAACAAAATCTAGCAATATATAGATTTATAATTTATGATTTCTCAAGAGTATAAATATTTCTAAAGAAAGAATTTTTAAAAAGAAAACTGTGCCATTTAGTCTTCAGCATGTCAAAATGATATGGAATTCATCAGGCACATTAACCAGATACCTAAACATTTTCTTCACTAGTATTTTTCTTTAAGGAAGTTGATGTGTTAAATGTTCATATGTAAGGCATATTCTTGGGTGGCTTTCAAAACTGTTTCATGACCACATTCAATATTCTTCATCTACATATCTCCCAAGCTATTAAAATTTATGCAACATGAACATTAGTGATACAAAAATAGTTTTGGCGATTTAGGGAAATGCCATATTCTCTTTCTAAAACTCTTTAATGTGGAATGTGGTGCCAAAAAACATGACTGACTAGACATTCTCGGAGATGAATTGTCATCCTTCCCTTATAGTGGAAAAGTTCAACTCACAGCAAGAAGCAGCACAACCATCTTGTTATTTAATAAGCACCAAACCTGAACTCATACCCGTGATTATCCAGAGTGAGGGTTTGGAAAGAATCTAAGTCACGCGTGCTTGTATGCACGCATGCATTCATGTGTGTGTCTGTGTGTGTGTGTGTGTGTGTGTGTGTGTGTGTATTATCTGTGTTGGTAGTGAAGCATAGGGTGAATGAGACACAAAAACTGATACACATAACTGCTTAAATAATTATCCTGGTGGTGGAACTGATGAGAGAGGCAGAAGTCATTGGCATGCCTGTCTCCTGCAGTGAAGTTTTTGGTTCTATTATTTGTCATATGATCAGCTGAGGGAGGTGGGAATGTATAGCTTTGGGAAGGAATGATTCAACCAGTAAGAGAGAGACAACATCACACTAGAAGCACTGTTGTGGAGAAGGAACTGCTTTGTTTTGTATGACTCTGCAATGTAGAAGGACTACCAATAGATGTGTCTTTATTTTAGACATATATAAAACAGCTTTAAGTGAAGTGACAAGGATTAAGAGAAATTTATGGAGATAGTGAATTCAGTGAATTTTCAGTGTCTGTCCTATGGAACCATAGGTGGGTAATTCTCTTGGCAAGAACATTGTAGAAAAGATTTAAACACAGAAGACTGAAAATATTTTTAACCTGAGAGTCTATGATCCTAATGATTACTTTACAAATTGTTTCATTCTCCATTGTATTTGTTTAGCCAGAGAGTGCTTACAAACCATTGCAAGAATGTTAATATATTTTCCCACATGGCTGAAAATGCTATCATTGCTTTTTGCTAAAATCTTCATGCTCTCAGTGCAAAAGCTTATTAACCAAAATAATTGCTTAAGAAAAACGCCAAGCACTCCAATTTACCTTGACATAGGCCACAATTTTCAGGGAAATAGTTGCTAAGTAGAGGGAGTTCATTGCAAAATCCATCAGATTCCACCAATCATGGATGTATTCAGTAAATCCACCATCCCACATTTCCTTAATCTCTCCCCAAATGAAACCTGAAGGATGAAGACAAAAATTTATTTCACATAGGAGCAGTCTTGATCTTAATAGCAGTATTCCCCCCAGCAAATAAAGATGAAATCAACATGTGAGTTGGGATCAGTGGAGTGAAACTCAAGTGGCAGTAATCACTTACCTCCTTTTCTTTCTTACCTCATCTCCTAGTCTCAAACTAGTCAAACCTAATAGTCTTTTCCTGATGATGATCATAACTTAGACCTTTCTGGATACCACTCACTTTTAGCACAGTTACTGAAATGTTTTTGCAATTTTGTCTTTTGTATTCTGTTACAACTTTGGGTGCCTGATTCTACCTTTTTCCATTTTGGAATGGATGCAATCTCAACAATAGAATGATTAGATCAGCATTATCCCAGAGTCTTTACTTTCCATTAGGTGGTACAGACAAAACTTCCTCATGAATTTTGAGGTAAGCAAGCTGACCATGGTTTAAATAACCAGATAGTGGAACTAAAGATAGGCAGTGCATCCCCAAATAATTTAGTATCCTCTTTTCTCTTTTCTCCTCTCATTATTTGAGAGTGTTGTGGCATATTGCCTTACCATATAGATGTTTATTTACCCTTAGAATATGGAAAACAGTAAAAGGTGTGGCTGTGGTCTAATACAGCACAAATTTTCAAGTACATGCAAATCATCTGGAAACCATGCTAGCATGAAGTTCCACGCTGGGACCTGAGATGTATAATGAAGTACCATGTGATGCCAATATTTCTGGATTAAAGACAATAGTTTGAGTGACAAGGACTTAGAATTTCTTAGATTTCCTTCCTGACTGTGGAATTATTGTCCAAATAGGATGTGGATCTGAACAAATACTAGGACAATGTGAAGTAACCATGAGAAACAACAGAATCACATGCCTACTAGTTATGGGAGAGAAGGCTTTAAATAGACTGACCAATACTTGCCCTTAGCCGAGACTTGTCTTGACTGATACTTGTCTTTTCTTTCTAAACAAATTGATAGCCATCTCTTTGCTCTCTAACATGCTAGGTTATCAAAGGTAAGCCCTGAACACATTTCTAATCTCATCGTGAACCATGCAGTATTGAATACTAGGATCTGGAACACAAAAAAATCACATATCTCAGACTTCCAACAAAGGACTAATATCCCTAGAGGGAAGGTGTCTTAGTTCAGAGCTAGTCTGACTTCCTTTTCTACTATTTTATTTAAAAGGAATCAGATAGCAGTCTGACTATTGCTCTAGGTCTCTTTGACTCACCTAACACCCAAGGCAATATCATCCATTCTACCACAGTTGGAGGAGGCCCTTGTACATGAAGGTCTGTCCTGACAATATGCTGAGAAGCCAAGAGAAGCATGAAGAGGAAGGTCAAATAGGAGGCTGTGTGGCAGATGAACTTGATAAAGGGTTTCTTGATGAACAGTCCAAGGTTGCTTCTGGGTGAGATCAGATAGGCTATAGACAGCATGGGAAATAGAAACCCAATGGTCATGCAGGTCAGAAGCTTGACTACCCAGTGTTTCCGGCGCCAGCCAGGGAAGCCGTCATACCACAATGTGGCAAGCAACTGTTGGCAGTTGGGCTGAGCAACAAACTGCAAAAAGAAGAGAACAAGTTAAGCATCAAGGATAGCCAGGAGGAAGTTTACATTTATAATACTGCTTCCATTTACAATTAGCTGAATGTCTATTCTCCAGAAGAGATTTGTTTTCCATGAATAGGTCTAACGTCACAGACAGCTCTACATGTCAAGCTGTGATACTAGATTTTCCTTAGAGTTGATTATACTTTTTCATGTATTAAAACAAAATCATTGTTTGGTTCATGCTTTTGCATGTGTCTATCGGGTCCTGCCCTAGATCCCTGATCTCCCAAACGAGTGTATGGCAGAGGTTAAATAAAAAGAGACAATTGTATGATTTTTTAGGGCTCTAGGAGGGTCAAAACCCTTTTAGTTAAGCTCAAGACTCTGAGGGCTAAGACAATAGCTTCTTTGGATTAGCCCACTTTATTAGGATCAACAGCAAGGGGCAGAGAAACTGAGGGAAGTGCAGGCAATAAGCAGGACCTTGGGAGTCACTTCAAGGATGTCTCCAAGTAATGAATCAAGTCAATTCAGCAGAGCTGTCTTATCATGAGGACATGATAGGAGTGAGACTGTAGGAATAATTCCTGCAGCTGCAGTCTCTATCTTGTTAATTGGGGTTGGAGCCAAGTGTCCGAAGCTGTGGCCTTATCTTGCCCTTTGAGGTCTCTCTGGCCTCACAGGCCACTACAGGCCTCAGCCAGTACCAGTGATTCATAGAGGTTCACTTACTATGAATCAGCTCCCATTGCCAGGCAAGGGGCCGAGGCCTAGGACAGACTCACAGATAAACATAGAAAGCCAATTAGTAAAGTTTAAATCCTGCTCAGAGCCTCTTCGCAGTGGTCTCCAACATGTCTCCATATTTCTCCTCCCATCAGATTAGGGCAGTGGTTCCTCCAAACCTGGCTCTGCATCAAAAACTTTCAAAGAACATTTTTAAAAATTCAGATTTCCAGGTACTATGACAGACTGACTAGATTCAATTCTGAGGTGGAGGTGGGAGATACAGCCTGGGGAGTGGTTTTACAAATTCTCTGTAGACATTCTTAATAAAGATTCATAAGAGTATTTCATTTCAGTGTGAGTCACTTCTATGCACTCCCCTAGCCTACACGAGGTCATCATGTACTGTGCACTCTGGACAAACAAACTGACAGAGAATATGCCATGCCTGAAACTATGTTTTGAAATGGAAATGAGTTCTTTTTCTGATTTTGCTTTTTTTCTCATTGTGTTTTGAACATTTCTTCATTGACTTGCAATGAATCAAGTTGCTACTTTTGCCATCTATTTAACACCCTCTCTAGCCTAGACATGCAACAGAGGAAATAATATTTGGGGGCCAACATTACAATACTGTATACTAACTCAGCTGGGATTCTACTTAGAGGCAATCTACAAAGTGTCAGCGATTAATAATTAAAGATTCATCAGCATTGTAAGTAACCCTCCAACTGCTATTTCCTGGTAAATGACTCGATAAGGAGATAAGCTGTCAACTATCATTTTAAATGCTGTCTACATCTGAATATTGCAGCTTCCCATGGGACAGGTTAAACAGAGCTTCACTATGTAGCTTATTAGTACAAAAGCAATAAACCTCTTTCATAATTTAGGCAATCTTCAAGGCAAGCCAACTCTGTTTTACTGTTCGTATAGACAGTCACAATTCTCCTATCAAAGCTACTCTTCTCTTTGAGCACATAGCTGGACTACATCTCCCATTCTCCATGTAATGAGAACTTAGTCACTTGGCCACACTTAGGAACAGAAAATGATGAGTGATGCTTCCAAGCTTGACCTGTGAAAATATTTCAGGCACAACCCTCCATGCTTTTTCCTCCTTCTGGTTGACTGAGATGTCAGAGGCATACACTAAAGAAAGAAGTTTTTGGAGTCCTCCACAATTCAGCACAGACCTATCATTCAAAAAAATAGTTACTCATTATCAACCTTGTGCCAGGCATTTTGCAAAATGTTGGGAATATAGTGGAGAATAAAACATGCTCCCAGTCCTTGAGCAACACTCAGGTTTCTGGTTTTTAAGAAACTACAATACTCCTCAAACTTCATTTCCTTGTGTTTTTCATGATTTGTTTTGAAGTTCCCAATTTGGAGAACTGGGCAAAGTCTCTTATCTTTTGCAATAACTCTCAAGAAAATACTTTTACTTCTCCTAAAAACTTAAAAAAAACCCTAAAAACATAAGGAGGGCCATGGATTTAGCTCAGTGGATTAAGCGCCAGCCTGGCAAGCACAAGGTCATGAGTTCGATCCCCGGTACAAAAAAAAAAAAAAAAGCATAAGGAGAGGCACTTCCACAATGGTGGAATAAGGACTTATGAAAACTCACTTTTCTAAAATAGCAACAAGACATCAGAAAATTTTTCAAATTAACTTTTTTACAACTGGACAAATTAGCCAAAAGTTTACAACAATCAAAGGAGCATTTATTCAAATGAAATGGTTGAATATTGGTAAGAACAGCAAGTTTTGTGACATTATATCTTGCCTTATTTTCCGATCTCTTTATCCAGCTCCACAGTAACACTGAAACCCAAAAACCTGGGAACTGCAGTAGCTGTGAAAAGCAGCAACTTGAGGATAACAGACTGGATTAGGGTCACCCTAAATAGACCTATCCCCACTGAATTGTCATTATATGACCTGTCATGTAACTCCCTAGAAAAGTCCTATTCATAGGGCTTGTCTTTATGTGAGCTGACTCAGTATCAATAGCCCTTTCCCCAGCGCATTTCTTGGAAAAAATAAGTAGCACTTTAACATGAAGACTGCCTGAGGCAGGAGATAATAGTTGGAGGAAATAGGCTAAAGAAAAAAACAATCTGAATCCAGTAAATATAAAAAGGTTATACCAATAACAAAGTAGAACAAATATCTCAAGAATATGAGGGTAACAAAATCAACCAATGTAATGATACATTGCACTACATTAATAAAAGGAAGAAAACACAAACATAATCATTTTAGTTGACACGGAAAAATCATTAGATAAAATTCAGTGTTTTGTGATTAAAACGCTTAGAAAACTGTGACTAGAACTTTCTCAACCTGTTAGAAGTCATTGATGAAAATTCCATGGTTAACAGCGCATTTAATAGAGAGCTACTGAAAGCAGAAATAAGACACTCAGGACTAAAACAATTACACCTGGCCTCACCACTTCTGTTCCGCATCATAATGGAGATCCTAGGCTGTTCACTGAAGTAACAAAAAGAAAGAATGGGCAACCAACTTAAAAAAGAAAGTTTAAAACTATTGCTCTTCACTGATGACATAACCTACTGTAGACAGAATCTGAAGGAATTGAAAACAAAAAATGAGAAAAGCTGATAAACTAGATAAACAAGATTGTAAGATACAAGATCAATATGCAACATTATTGTATTCTGCTAAACAGTAATTATGTGGAGCGGCATTGTTTTTGAACTGACATTCTACAATAGACCATCACATACCAGACCAAAACAAAATAGAGTCACTCAATAATCAAACCAACATTGTAAGGAAGCAGATGAAACCCAAACATACCAGTTTTCTCCCAAAGCAGAGATTGCAGTCTACCTGAGTAATAGAAATTCCTTCTGCTTTAATCCTTCCCAAAATAGGAACTCAAAGTAACCTGAGGTAAATCAATCAACTTTTCCCCTATTGTTTCCTTTTCTCCACCTTATGAAATACATTGTTTTGCTATTATCTAGTGGGAGTTCTCATTCCATTTTGTGGAATGGAGGCTGCCCAGATTCACAAATCATGAATAAGGGTCAATTAAATTTGTTGTACTTTTATCTTTTTGCCATGCTTGATGGTATATGGGATGGTATATGAAAAAGTCAACAAAATAATTTACCTAGAGTAGAATAAATGCTGAAGGCAACTGACTGAAGTGCATACTCTGAGAGACAGTGGGACAGTCAGGAGAAAGGATGGCACTAGAGTGTGGAAGGAATGCTTTTTGGGATAGGAGATGGGGGAATGGTCTACTATTTGGCTGTTGGAAATTATATCCTTGTCTTTGAAGGACAACTGTGTTCCTGGGAATGTTTGTGTTTTGAACTCTTGAAATATTGGTTGTCAGGCATACACCTGGGGGCCAAAGTATGTGAAATGTTTTTACTGCCTTACTGTCCAAAATGAAAAATGTTTTCATTGTTCTACTGTCTGCACATGTTATACCTTGACAAATCAGCAAAATCAAATCATTGACCTTGAAAGAGTTTTCATCTTCTGGAGTTTCTTCTTGCTGAGCAGGGGCAAAGAAAGTGGAGTTAGGATTTTAACGTTGTTGATGGGGAGTATATTGGGTGAGTCAGGAGTGGCTGTAAGGTGGAAATACTAGGTTGCCCCTCTGAAGGACAAGTAGGAGGGAAATATCTGTTAGTGGAAAGAAGCTTGAAGCATTTTTGGGCCAACAGTTTTATGTAGATCTATTGGATCCTGGAAAAGATAAATTTTGTGAGACAATGAAATAGAAAGAGTCCAAATATGAGCCGGTTGAGTATCCTCTTTAGGGGTTCAAGAAAGGGTAATAGCCTGGAAACCCCACACCCAAGTGTGTTTTGGGGAGAGTTAGCTGTTGTGCCCTTATTTCTGCAATTGGGCTGCCTTATCTTGGAGAGTGCTTATAGCCTAGTTTACAATGCCTGACTAGTTAGAATAGTGGCAATATTGTTCTCCCTCTGGACTGCAGTGAGCATGTGCAACCCTTGAAGAGCCTGACAATTAGGGCATCTATTTTTGTAAGGCTTTAAAGGCTAAGAGATCTGGGTAACACCCTTAAACAGTTTGAGGGAGTAGGTATGGTAGGCACTTGAGGCTATTCCTAACCCCACACCTCCAGTTCTCACTCCCACAGCAATTCCTAAACCTACTAAGAGAGAAGTTAAGGTAATTGCTCCTTTTGACAAGATGAAGGTGGGAAGAGCTGGTTGTTGGGGATAATATATATATTGAGGGCTGGTAAGCAATGGTCCAAACGCTCATTTAATTGGACGGGAGGCACAGGAGAACTTGATTCCCACAGAGAACATGCTTAGGGTAGTAGTGTAGGTAGCAAGTTCGAGACAGAAGAGGAGATGTTGAATGTCAGTTGTGGACATGCTGGTGGCTTCCCTGAAGAACAGTGGGTTCCAAGTGCCACTCTCATGAGTAGTTGGAAAGAGGAGGCTTGGGGTGGGTTTTGTATTCAAGAAAGAGCTATAATCCTTGTGCATCAAGGAGAAACCAAGTGTCATGGTGGACAATGAAGTAATGTATAAACACTGGGTGATTAGAGTGGAACTGATGACTATCCAATGACTGAAATCAGGGAATTGGGAAGGAAATGGCCTTCCCTGACAGAAGAAGAAAATTCATTTTGTGTACTGGGAGGGTTGGTTGAGGTAGAAAAAGCATAGACTCAGAATGGCTTAGCGAAATTTTCATGATTGAGAAAAGTGTAAGTTCTAAACTTGTGGTCTAAAACATAGGTGAAATTACAGCAAATGAAATTTCCCAAGGGCTTGGAGTTTTTATAGTAACCTGTATACGGACTGGGGCTTGAGTTACAAGAGAGACTTCCAAAAATACTTTGCTGTCAGTGTAGATGCTACGGGTAAGTTGTCAAAGTTTGGCAGTACAGGTGTATGTAAGAGAGTTGAAAGGAGATATAGGGCCAGTGAAGTAAGGATTCCATTGAAAATGAGACTGTAGAGAGGCATTAAGGAGCATTCAGTTGGAAGGACCAGTGGGATAGGCCTGGGTAGTACATTTGGGAGAAAGGGGTAAAGATAGCTGGCAGTCTTGGGCTAATGATTGGTTAAATGATTGTTAGAGGTTGCAAGCTCTTTTGAGTAGCCAGTGGTAAGGAAAAGATTTGGCACTGACTACTCTTTAAAATGCAGCTTGAAAGGCAGTGACTAAAATTCCTAGAAGGAGGAGTGGCACTAAAGATGAGTTGAGACAGACAACTGAGAAGAAAATAAGCCATATCAATAACACTGTGATAAGTGCTAGCCCAAGAATGCAAACTCAGTGGTGTGTTGAGGTTGGCTGACACCATTGACCCACAAGAGAGTCAAGATCTCTGGCCAGATGAAATTAGAAATGAAGGAAAAGACTGAGAAGGAAGCAGAGCGAGATCAAAGAATGTTCCTGAAGAGTAAATAATAAATTCCTGAAGAAGGATCTTCTCAAAGGGTGAAGTGACTCGTTAGGTTGTGAGAGTGAGGCTTAAATATCATCTACTTCCCATTGGGAAAGAAAGTATAGATCTGCAAAGGTATCCCATGAAAATCATGCCAGTGAATTTGATGGTGAGTTTGTTGGTGAGTTTGATTCTGGACACACAGATCTTTGGGGAGAAGCCTTACAGCTTAACAGCTGTAGGCTAAGTGACGGGGCCTGATGAATTATAAAGGCAGGCTGAAGAGTCTTTTTGTTGTGTGGGAGAACTTTGAGATAAACTCACTACCCTGGGCTGACTTTACAAGGTGACCCTGAAAAGGATGAATTCAGTACTAGGGCTAATTTATTGCATTATAGAGATGGTCTTGAATTTATGGTCTAGGAGATGACATATTTTATCAGATAGTAGGTTTCCAGGTCCAGTAAATTATTGGTTTGAAGAAAAAGTCTGCCATAGAGAATCCCAAAGGGACTGAGGTCAATTAAACTTTAGGGGTGATGCAGAGTGGGAGGAAAGCAATAGGGAGGAAGGTAAATCAGGACTGTTCAGTTTCTAGGGAAAGTTTAGTATTTGTTTTAGAGCAAGAATGGCCCTTTCAACTTTTCCTAATGACTGTGACACAAGCCTGCATTCGAAGGATTTATCTTGAGACCTTAACTGACTACTTGGGTGATATTAGAAATAAAGGTAGGCCTGTTGTCAAATTGTAGGGTGCATAGAAGGCTGATATGGGGGATTATTTGTCCTAAGAACCTTGATCTATCTGGTGAAAATACCTACCAATACTAATAGGTAGAGTTTCTTTATGTGGGGACACAGGAAAAACTAATTTGGTAGTTTTCCCCTGGTAGTTATCCTCTGTTATGAATGGGCCTCAAGAGAAGGAAAGGCCTTAAGCCCTTTAGGATTGGTTTGGCTGAAGACAAGACAGGCACTCCAAATAGATGTTATACTGGGGAAATTTCTTTTCCTATCAACACTGACCTCATGAGGGAGAGGAGAGTCTTGGAGCTGAAGTGGGTGGCCTGATATAGGTGATTGAGGACTTTTTGTATAATGGAATCCAGGAGAAGGAGCTTACTATTTGGCTACGGAGCTTGGCCTTAGGAGTATGAGTGAATGTATGTTGAAATTAGCTGTATTAGGAATTAGTGAAGGAGATGTTGGGAATGAATGTGGCCTGAAGTGGACTTCAAACCACTAGTCAGCCCATTGAGTCAGCCAGATTGTTGACCCTGGAGATGTCAGATAAATCGTTTTGGTCATCTTGACAGTGAATTATAGCAATTTGTGATGGGAACCAGATAGCCTCTAGTAGTACCAGGATTTTGGAAGTCCAGTGGGGGTGCTGTGGGCTGTATGGAGGCATCTTTCCTTCCAATGGCTGCATTAGCTGAGGTGACAAGGAAACACAAGCTGAATCAGTGTAAATGTTGAGTTTGAAGCCTATACCTAATTGAAGAGCTCTAAAGAGGGTTATGGGCAGTCTTTTGAGCTGAGTTGTTGATTTCAGGGAGGGGCCAAGATTCAGTGACCTGAGAGAGGCTGACAGCAGCATAGCCAGAAACTCAAACATCTATCAGGAAGCCACATCCATAAATAAACCAGGTGGCCACAGGGTAGAGGAGTAGAGTGTCCTGTAGGTCTGGCCTAGCACCACAGGAGAAGTTGATAGTCTCATTCAGGAGTATTGGAGGAAAGTTTGAGTGTTGAGATCAGGCAAGAAGGTGACTAGGTTTAAGGTCTGGCGGTATTTGATACTCAGTTCAGGAGTTTCAAAGGGAAAGTATCTGGTATTTATTTATTCCGTTATCAGAAATCCAGTGGAAGGTCTATGAATTTAGAGTATCATAGATCTGATGAAGGGTGTAAACAGTTAGGGTCAATTTGTTAGTCTCTGTTATAAGGAGAGAAACAGCTGTCAGGGCTCTGAAATGCATGGGCCATTCCTTAGCTATTGTATCCAGGGATTTAGAGAAGTGTGCCACTAGACAGTAGGAGGGTCCCAAGGATTGACTTAGGACCCCTAATGTCCATTTTCATGAATGAACAGGGAGAAGAGGTTGGTGGGGTTGGGAATGGCCAGTGCTGGGACAATAGTAAGTGACTCCTCAAGGAAGGGGAAGGATTGTTTTGTCTGAGAGATCCAATGTAAAGGAATATCCTTGGGCCCTTTTAAGACTTCATGGAGAGGTTTGGCTATTATACCAGGCAGGGAATCCAGGTTCAGCAGAATCTGCCCATTCCAGATGAATTCTAATGTTGTTTGGAGGCTGGAGCATTTATATGAACAATTAGAGCTTTGTGGTAATTAGAAAAGCTTTGGTTGCCCAGGAAATGTTGAGGACTAGAAGTTGCACTTGTAAGGAGATCTGTGCCTTCTAGTTGCTGATTTTGTAGCAACATGTGGTCAAAAGTGAAGAATTTTGACAGTATTCTGGTCTAATTTAACTTTATCAGGGCCACAGATTAAAAGGTCATCTATGTACTGGAGGAGGTTTCTCCCAGAAGGTACAGTTAGGAAAGTTAGATCCTTGGCTAATGCTTGACCAATGAGGTATGGGCAATCTCAGAATCTTCAGGATAAGACTGTTCAGTTGAGTCATTGGTTGATTTGAGTGTTGGCACCCTGCCACTTGAAAATCAAGAGCAGTGCAGGGGATTTAGCTTAGTGACATAAGTGCCTGCCTGGCAAGTGCGAGGTTGTGGGTTTGATATCTGGTACAAAAAAAAATGAAGAGGTATTGGGAATTAGGATAAAAGAATAAAAATTAAAGCATCCTTGAGATCCAGCACTGTTAACCAGAAGGTCTTTGGGAGACACCTATATAAGAAGTGTGCAGGGGTTGGAAACTATGGAATGGATGGTTAACACTGACTCATTAATGACCCTTAGGTGTTGTACCAACCTGTAGGAACTTTCAGCCTGAATACTACAGTAGGATTTTAAGTGTGGCCTTCATTAGCCCAAGACCTGGTCAGAGGCCATATGCAACCCTTCTCTGTTGTATAATAATGGGAAGGACAATAAAAGTATCCTGCCAGGTGAGGTCAAAAGTCATGGGAAAGCCCTGAAATTCTCACATGAAAGTGGTTGGTTCTGGCTGAAGGAGCCTAGTTTAAAATGAATTTGAGAAAAGTGTGACATGAGGAAGGGACATGGATTCAGATGGTAACCTGTTCCTCACTGGAGACCTCCAGAAGGGGCATCATGTGGGCCAACAGAGGGGGTTTTACCTGTGGGTTCTGGTAGGAGATATTCTGACAGGTGTGGTGTAGAGAGAAATCATGGGTAAAGTCGAGGCAGTGACGATATAAAGGGAGCAGAAAAGGTAAGGAGAGGAAACTGCCAGAGAGGAAGAAGAAAAGATGGAGCATCATCAGACAGAGGAAGAGGAGGAGATGGCAACATGGTAGTAAATTTGGAAACGGAGGTTGGGGCTTACTACTGAAGGAGGAGTCACTGAGGATGACCTCCAGAGGGGTTTCCTGGAAGACACTTAGGAGAAAAATATTCCGCAGCCCTCTCAAATATTAATATCTTAGGTGGGGCCATAAAGACTTAAACACATGGGACTTCAGAGTCCTTGCTTTGATTGTGGCAGAAGAAATGCAATTGGCAGATGCTATTGTAATTGAAAGATCCATTAAGTGGCCCTACTGCTTGGTCTGGAAGCTCATGTTGCAGCCAGGCTGCGTTGCAGGAAACTATTAGGTGTTTCTTTTTAAGAGTTTGAGGGATGAATTTGATCTAATTTTTGATACAGCACCCAAGGGGTGAATCAGAAGAAGGAGCAGTTTTGAGACCCATACAAAAGTCACCTTTTAAAACTCTGTGGCCAACCCAAGCAGATAGCAGAATCTGAGAGTGAAAGTAAAAAATTCCTTGACTATGAGTACACTTGAATTGGAGAGCCTTTCAAACTGGAAGAAATAGAGCCTCACTTCTACAAATTTGGAGTCACTTTGGGATTAGGCCTGATATGTCTGGGTGATCAAGCTGAACTCTCTCACTATGACTGAAGAGCAAAGAGACAGAGGTCTTTAGTAGTTTAAGTTTGGCCAATATCCAAAGGACAATGAAAATTTAGCAAAATGAGATGAGGACAATCACCAGTGCTGACCAAAATAGGTCTGGATTAGGAGAGGATGCCCTACAAGATGAAATTTGAGCTATGGGAATCTCAGCATGTGTGAATTTACAATGGATGAAGTACTGTTGCGAACTGTATCACATGTTGGAAGAGAAGACCCCAGGAGGAATAAAAACAGCCCACTACCCTTATTGACTGTCTAATTTTTCTGCTACTATGATGTCTCATAGGAGTGTAGCCATGGCCAGAGTATGTCAGTTACAAACAGGAAATAAAGCTTTCTTTAAAGGGCCAAAAGGAACTTGTTAGCACATGTCCTGCTGAGCTGCAGTGGCTAGGGTCACAGCCCAGAGTTGCCCCAGCCAGGGACCTTCAGTTGCCAACCATACACAAGCACCAGAGTGAAGGGAAGCTAAGAGAGGCAAGAGAGAGATTTCCTCATATGGGTCACCAAAATGTCGTACTTGACAGCGTATGGAAGGCTGAGAATGTGGATGGTAAAAGAATTTACCAACAGTAGAGTAAGTGCCCCTGCACCCACACCACTCTGTCACGTGACTGTAGCTCTACCCTCGCCCCGCTTGCTTAAGTTCTGAAGTAAAATTTCATAAACCAAGTTCTTAAGTACTGCACTTGCTGAAAATCCATGGATGGTATAATCTGAAAAATGCAGAATGCTGTATGTCCTAACATCTTTCTCATTGGCCTTACCACAGTGAAGTATCGTTGGGTTAAGGCAGTGATATTACATTTATGTTTGTAGGAAGTGGCACTATATTAAGCTATTAAATACTGTTAGGTCATATTATTCAGCTAAGGGACTTGCCTACCAGCCAAATTAAGAAGTAATGGTGCTTTTTCTAGGTTGAACTTTTGAGTAGCAGCTAGGAAAGGTTTAAAAAAAGGCCTAGTGAAGAATATAAAGGAAGGACTAAAGATCTTAGCCTGCTGATTTGGCTCCAGGCTAGATCTGTATGGAACCCACTTTTTCCGCTCTGTCCAAATCTTCTGCACAAATGTGCTAGGCCTTCACTATAGTTGTTTACTCTGCAATGTTTCAATTCTCTGATACTTCCCAATATGGGTTGAAAATTATACTACTTTTTCCACACTGCACAGAAATTTTGAAAGAACCTCAACTTTTTTTTCCCTTTAAGATAAAGCTGTGTTTTATATGGAGGGACTCAATAGCTCTTTGGCCATCCTAGGAATAAATCTTGATAAGCATAGTCCCAAGTTCTTCAAGAAACTGCCATCCCAGTATCAGAAAACTAACAAATAGCTTGGAGTTCATCTCAGCAGTGTTCTGATTTCATGAAGTGAGAATTCTCTGTCTGTCCACTCACCAATCTGGTGTATGTGATTTTTGTTCCTATAGCTGTCTAGTCAATTTAATTTAGTGACTGTGTCACATGGTGACCACAAGACAGAACATAATTTCACCTGCTCACTGAAATCTATTAAGTTAAGCCTTTCTAGAAGTACTTTGCAATACCTGCTGTGAGCCTGGCTCTGTGTGGCCTTTAGGGAGGGGCACAACTAGACAGACCTGTGGTGATTTTAAACTGCAAAAGTTCCTGGGACACCAGTCTAACTGCTTTGAAACAAATGAAAGGAACTATGACAGTTACATTTACATACTTTGTAAGTGGTACAGATGGTAAACATGTCAGGTTCCCAGATGGTTGACTCTTGCAGACTGGATAAAGCCAGTCCTTTACAAACCCAGAGATTATTTTGCCGAATATGAAAAAAGTCTATTATCCTTTAATCTCCTGTTACCACTTTATAAAAGAAGTGGAATAAAGCCTAGTCATTCAGCCTGGATCCACTTAACTTTCGGAAAAGCTCACCACTTTTCCATGAGGCACTGCACCTTGGGAACTTGGGGCATTCAGGAAAGGGAACAATCAGCAGGTGCTCTTCAGTTCTAAATTTTATCAGGGAGGGAGAGAATTTTCTTACTTTAAAAACATAATACATGCCTTCAAAATCCTTTGAGGTGAGAAATAACACACGCAATAGTCGTCCCTCCCTTACAGAACCTTACCCTCTACTAAAAAGACTTACAAGTTCCACATACAAGTATAACATAAGGCAGGCTCTGGAAGGTTCAGTGGCCCTGTGGGTGCATTTCTATTTGGCTGCACAATTAGCTGGCCCACACACAACTTCCCCCCAACCCAAAAAAACACATACGTTTCCTGTATGCATCTGAATTCTATAGGCCCTCAAGGCATTTCTCTAGTGGCAAATCTTGATAGTCACAGAAAAAATGTACACAGTACTCCCTGTTTTGTATTCCCTCATCTGCTTACTAAGGATAGAACTCAGGGCCTTTGTACTAAGCTACATCCTCCGTCCTTTTATTTGAATTTAAGTTTTTTTATTTTTGAGACAAAAGTCTAAGTTGCTAATTAGCGCAGGCTGGGCTAGAACTTGCTATTTACTTACTTCCACCGCCAAAGCCCGGCCCCCACTAAGAGTGCATAATCACGCCTCCGGGGAGAGCTCACTACCACGCCCCCACTTGGGATACTTTCAAAGCTTTTCACAGTTGTTGGTCTAAGATGGCGGCTTGGTTGGCTGCATGCTGCTAAGGTCTCCCGCCATTCTGAACTGGGACCCGGAGGTGCCTTGTACCTGATGAATCCTACAAACTGTCGTTGTCTGCACAGAGGTAAGTCCAGGAGCGCAGTGCCACTGGGGAAACTTAGGGGGTGTTTTCCTTTGCAGACCCAGGCTGGACATGTTCTCAAATGGCATGGTCTACTAGCTGGTTCTGAAGTGCCCAGCCAGTCAGGAGATGTGTGCCTGGGAAATATGGCAGCTGCTGTGCCAGTATGTTCCTCCCAGGCGATGGAGAAACACCTCCGTCTCGCTTTTCCAAATGCCCTGTGAGACTCTAAATCCTCCCCCACCTCAAAATTACCAATGAGTACATTTAGAATTTTTACCCTCCCATCAAACTGTAGCCTGTGGAAAATAGAAATCTGGGAAAAGGGTGATACAGAATAGAGGAAATATATCCCCTCGGACGCGGAGACAGAGCTTCTAGAATACTGTGGAATAAAGAACCGCATTGTTTTTGGGCACTTCATACCCTTTTGGATTAATTGGTGGTGTTTTTTGTTGTTGGGGTTGTTGTTGTTTGTTTTATACTCCACTTTATTTTTAGAGGTTTTTTTAAAACTGTATTTTGAATACAAGTAATTTTTCAGCTATGTTTTTCTCCGGATAATTTATCCCATTCCGTGTGTCTTGTCTTTTTTAAGATTTTCCGTCATACTGTGGGTGTGGTGGTACAAGTTGGTAATTGCAGGACTCTTGGGATGCAGAGGCAAGAAGACCAAGAGTTTGGGCCCAGCCCAAGCAGTTTAGTCTTAGTGAGACCCTGTCTCAACAAATGAACAAATTAAAAAATGAACGAACAAAAATAATTGTAAAGGGCTGGGGATGTAACCCAGTGTGAAGACACTGGGTTCAGATCTCAGTACAGGAGAAATATATGTCAGAAAGTATTTTTAATTTGACGAAATTGAAATTATCAGGTTTTTCCATTTTTGGGGGGATTGGATTTATTTTTTAGTAGTGGAGATTGAACTCAGGACCTTTACACTGAGCTACATTCCCAGCCCCCACCCCCTCTTTTTTTTGGGAGCAAGGTCTCACTGAATTGCCCAGGCTCCATCCTCTTGCCATAATTCCCTGGGTCCTGGGATTACAAGAAGAGGGTCACCATGCTTGGCTGGATTTGGTGTTGTATCCAAAAACTTATTGCCAAGTATGAGGTCACACTGGGTTTCTTTTCTTACAATTTTTAGTTTTGTATTTTAGGTATGTTGACTATTTGAGTGTTTATGTAAGCTATAATGCTTGTATATATGTCAATTCTTTTTGTATTATTTACTGTTGGTTCACCGTTGATTTGTGGAACAGTGCTTTCTTTTCTCCACCAAATTGCCTTTACCCTTCTGACAAATTCAGCTGGCTCTATTTACATGGGTCTGTTTTAGATCCTGTTGCATTTACCTACTTGCCCGGTCCTTTTTAGTATCACATTTACTTTTTTACCTTTGTGATGTGTTAATATTCAACTATATGAATTCAAATTTTTTTTCTTTTTTCTTTTTTGGTACCAGGAATAGAACTCAGGGTCTTGTGCTTGTCACGCTGGTGATGTGCTGCTGAGCTACATACATCCCTTGCCCCTCAAATTCTTTATTTGATCTTCAGTGTGTATGATCTAGCTTAGAAATGTTTTGTGGGTAATATTACTGTGACTGCACTGGATTTTTAGAACATGTTTATAGTAACTGTCATCTTAACAGTGTTGAATCTAGCAAGGTTAAACAAGGAGTATCTCTACATTTATGTTTTTAAAGTGCTTTGTATGTACAGACAATCCCTGACATATGATAGCTCAATTTATGATGGCATCATGGTCAGGCACCACAATCACAAGGGAAAGCAGCTGACAACTTCACAGATTATGGTGTTGCTAAACTACCAGATCTAATATGTTGGGTGTATTCAATGTATTTTTGACTTCTGATGTTTTCAATTTACAATGGGCTTGAGGGAACATAACACCAATGGGAGCACAAACCTTACTACAGCCGTTTTTACAGGCAAGAAAACTGAGGCATACAGAGGTTAAATAATAATAATAGAAGTAGTTAATTGGATGTAGATGGCACATTCCTGTAATTACAGCACCTTGGGAGGATTGAGAACTTGCAAGAGGATTGCAAGTTCAAGCCTTGGGCAACTTTGTCTTAAGTTTAAAAAGAGGGCTGGTGATATAGCTCAGGGGCAAGGTTCTGGGTTCAATCCTAGGGTCACGAAATAAGCAAATGATTGAAGTATTTAACATTTGAATACTGTGTATGAACTCTGTAACAAGTGTTCATTTAGGATTAAAAAGGTAGGGACAGACTTTCCTAGTCATTGACAAACTCCCCGGGCCAAAATGGAAATGGTAATTAGGGAAGTCTTTGCAGAAACAGAAGGCCTGAGGGTCAGGGGGTCAGGGGGTCAGGGGGTCAAGGGTTCAGGATGTGCTCTGAGAACTAAGGCAGGCTTCCAGGTGGCTTCCAGGTGGAGTTAAATCAAAGCTTTGAGCCAGTGGCTGATTGAGTAAGGGGAAATGGTCAGAAGAGAGAAATCTTCCCCTGCCCCAACCCAACTTGTTCCATCCCACGGAGCCAGTCAGTAAGAAAACAAATTACAGCACAATGAAATGAAACAGCTACACATTGAATCTCCTAACTGCTCATTTTTAGTTGATTTTAAATTGTTAAGTGTGTACATAAAGTACAGGTGAAACTGGAAGGAAAGTCACCTTGAGACCTGTTCAACATTCAGAGGTTTGTAAAGTAGTATAGCTAGCCCTTTGCACCCTCAGATTGAGGCAACCTTGGATAAAAATATTTTAAAAAATTACATCTGCACTAAACATGTACAGATTTTTCTTATCATTCCCTATACAATAATGTGTAACAGTTACTTGTGCATGATTTGCTTTACATTAGGTGTTTAAGTAATCAAGAATGACAAAGTGTGAAGTATATAGGATAATATGTAAATACAGTGCTACTTTATATAAAGGACTTGAGCACTTAGGAGGATTTTGCTATGTGAGGGAGAGTCCTGAAATTAGCAAGGCCTATTGTTTTCTAACCTAATTAGAATCAAGTTATCTTTTTATGTTTCTAAAAGAAGTCAGATGATTTGAAGTTGGAGAATTTACAGCTATGTGTAGTCTCTTAACACAATTTGATATTTATCCACTCAGATCACTTAATGCATGATGAACTTTATGGAAAACAAAGTCTTATGTGTTCTTAACCAGGGATTACATAGAGATTTTGTGTTAAACTAACTCTGTTGCTGTAATAAGCTAGCAGAGTTGGTCCCCAGTTGGGGCTACAAATAGCAATGGCAACACAAGTGCAGACTCACAAAATAAGTCAACTGGAAGCCATCTCTAATTTCAAATAAGAGCTAAGCCTCACTAGTTTGAACCAAATGGAGGAAAGTGAGGCTAGATGCTGAAAGCTATTTTAAAACACATAGATTTAAAGTAATGGCACCTTGGCTTACCAACTCAATTCTCTCCATGATGGTCACAATCTTAAGTGGGCAAGAATCAAATCACATTTCCCAATAAGGTCAACATTGAACCTAACGATTGAATCTGATTCAGTTCTCTTCCAATTCTGTTTGCAAGTAGAATCGTGGAAATAATCAAGTTTGTGAACCAAGGCACCACTGTATGCACAACAATCAGAATGAGCCCAATGGGGTTTTCGGCAGGTGTTATAATTCTTTTGTTTTAAGTAGGATGGACTATGTAAGAAACTAGAGCAAGGGGATTGTTCAGTGAAATAGCTTATTCTAGCCATGAAATAGCAGTAGGGAGTGGTCAGAGCGCATGTCTTATTCCAAAGAGGGGAGTTCTAGGAGGAAAGGGGGACTTACTTTGGAAAGCTTCCTCCAGGGAGAGAGCAAGATAAAGCATGTTGGAGTTAATGAGCCGAAGAGCATGGAAACTCACTGGAACCAAGTAAAAAGTCATACAGGGCATAGTCAATCTAAGTAGGAGTTGCAATCATACTGGTTTCAACCAGGAAGGTGGAATGGGAAAAAAATACTGCAAAAGATAAAAGACATCAAAACAGAGAGCAATAGACTATTGATAAAGTTAATGCCATATACTCTGTGGTATACTGTGTTGCTAAGCTGGGGTGTCCTGGAGGTTAGATATATTTAATATACTTTTGACTTCAGTATTTTCAATTTACTATGAGTTTATTGGAACATAACCCCACTTTAAGTGGAGAAGTAGCAGTATTGAGCTTTGGTTTGGCTTCTGATTTGTGGCAGAGTGTAGGGTAGATCTCTGTATTTGGATCTTTATCTGTATAATAGAGGTGCTGCCTCCTTGTAGGACTACCATGACAAGCAAATGGTTAGTGGGTGGGAAAGTGCTATGAAACTAATAAACATTAATTAAAAGCATGAAAAGTGGTCTTCCTCATGCATCTTCTAGAAACCTAAAGCATGATATAGGTTGTAGAATTAAAGCTGCTTGAAATAATGCAATGTGGTGTGGTCAGAACCATGGTCTTGGCAGACAGACAGACTTGTAATACAAATTACAGCTCTGTCACTTACAGGCTGGGTTACCTTGGGCAAGTTACCTAATCTCTCTGACCCTTAGTTTCTCCATCCACAAAATGATGTTATTGAGTCATTATAAATATTAAGAGAGTTAATTCAGTGTCTAGCAACTAGGAAACTAAGCTTAGTATTTCTCATCATGGATTATTGTGAGGATTAAATGAGGAAACAATCAATAAAGGTTTACAGTTTTCATTATTATGACTATCATTATATAACAGATAAAAATTGTTGCTTCCTGGATGTGTAGTACTGGAGTGACTACATATGTGAATAGACACAGTTTAGGCCTAGGCAGTTTGTATGCATCAGTGCTGCTGCTTTCATTATCATTTTCTTTGAACATTCTGAGGATGTCTTCTATTAATGCTAGTTATTGGCTTGGAATTTTGGATAGGAGCTTGAGAGTGAGAGATAGTGAGGTGGGTAGGGAGCAACAGTGTATTGATATACATAGAGTTGGAATCAGTATAGTTCTCATGGTAATCAGATTGCATAAAACTTAACAAATTTCAAGATGAAAAACTGCATGATTTTGCAAGATCTATTTTAGATGATGGGAGAAAAGAGAGAAAAATTTTTTATTGAAAAAGACTGGCAAGTTAGGGTTGCAGAAAGTTTGGCTGAGAAAGATACCTTAGAGGTTTGTTTGTTTTTCGGTATTAGAAATTTAACCCAGGGTCTTAACACTGACCCCGTACCCTTTGACCATTTTAATTTTTCACTTATTTTTGTTTATTTATGTCTTTTTGAGACAGGGTTTCACTACGCAGTTTAGTCTGGCCTTGAACTCACTTCATCGCCCAGGCTGGCCTCCAACTTGCAACAATCCTCCTGCCTTAGCCTTCTGAGTGTTCGGATTACAGGTATGTGCCACCTTACTGGGCTAATTTTTTATTTTTGAATGTTGCTAACTAGAAGTTGCCCAGGCTGGGCTTGAATTTATGGTCCTGTTGCCTTATCCTCCCAGAGTGCTAGGATTGACAAGCATGTTCCACCTCACCTGGCTTTTTTGTTTCTTTTTAAGGCGAGATACAACATTGCTTGGGTGTGACTTTGACTCAGAGCAAAAAATTTGCTTATAATGGCTTTTCTTGTGAACTTTTAGAAGAATGGCCTGGAAGCACCATGCAGTGTAGCTTGCACCTATTTTATGCAAACCAGGAACACTCACACCTGTCCACCAGCGATCTTGTACATTCGTGTACTTTTCCTGTCCACCCCACATGTTATATTTCTTGGATTCTAAATGCTTGGACTTTTAAGAAATTTTCTGAATGACCATGGGGGCTGGGGCTGCAGCTCAGTGATTTTCCAGCTCTTGCTCTACCATACCATGCAGTTTCTGGTGTGTATGCTTTGATGTTAGATCCACGTTAGTTAGATTCTGGCTTTGCTAGTTATGAGCAGTATCTTCTTGAACAAGCCCTTTTTTCATCTCTCAGTTTTCTCACCCATCACCTGTCTCAATTTACTCATTTAAAAATGGGAATATTAATGCTAACACTGCATATATCTTTGATAGGATTAAATGAGATACTATACATAAATGGTTCTTACCACTATGCCTGGTTACTTGGCTGAAAAATGGTAATGAAATTATTTTCATTGGAAGCAATAATTGATAGAATATAGCTCTGTGCCTGGCACACCGTGAATGTCCACTTAAATACCAGTTTTCTGAAATTTTTTTCCTATTTTTCTCATGTTTTTAGGAAGTTACTTTGCCAAAGAAAAAAGTTAAATTGAGAGTTGGAGGGAGAAATGTGGGAATTAACAGGACAGGGAATTGAACAGAACAGTTATGATTTGGAGAGAGGCTGATAATAAGGTACTCACTTCAAGATTTTCTGTTTTCAAAATCCCTCTCCTTGTGTTTTACTTGACTGAATTCTGATTTCTTTCTTTGAAAAAATGTGGAGTTTTCCTAAAGATTCCAGTGTACACTGACCTGTCTATTCTTCTAACTTCCTATTGCACTTATAGAAAAAATGGCTATGGAATCTTTGTTCTTAGTTGTATTTCACTGATTTCACTGGTTAACTTTAAATTTGTTTAGGCAGAGACTGTTTACAGTGGAGGGTGTTAATGCATTGAACAATAATGGAGGTCTGGGATTTGAAGCTAAATGGCACAGCATGCACTTAGTATGTGCAAGCTCCTGGGCTTGATCCCCAGCAACAAAACAGATAAACAACAGGAAGTATAGAAATATGAGTTTGTGGGGTGTATGCGTGTGTGTGCATGTGCACAAGCACGTGTATGCATGCGTGATGTGTCTGTTTCCAACTGGCTGGCACCTAAAATAATGGGAGTGTGAATATCAGAAGCAAGGTCTTTGGGAGTTAAACGGAATGTTTCAATGTTTCAATGTCCTACTAAGGTCAGAAAGAAAAAAAAGCCAAATGATTATCAGAACAATAAAAGGGCCAAACCCTAACTGAAGGCGCCTTCTACTAGGAGAGCAGGTAGAGCTCTCAGATTGCTCTACTCATGAGGAAGGTACCTACAATGTGATAGAAATTCTCACCGTTAGAAAGGTAAGTGTTGGGGTGACAGTTCTTCTAATCTGGCAGCTAGCTTTTTCTGATGTTCTCTGAAAGTCAGCCCTTTATTCCCAAGGTGAATTTATAAATAATTCAATACTTGCCAGTGTCTGAGAAGAGACAGGATAGGTATGTTTTGCTGAGGAAGGACAGGCTGAGCTCCCTTTCCCCCTAGGGAAAGCGCTTGCCTTCTCATCTGGCAGTTTTTAGTTTTCATAATCTGTATGCAGCCCCCTCATCTAAATGGGATACGTAATTCCTATCATTGATATAAATATCATTCAAGCAAATTCTCAGCTTTCTGGCCAGTCCGGAATGGAAAGTCTACGGCTCTGGCAAAAGATAGCATTTGATAGTCTAAGGTGGCGAGTGAATACTGTCTCAAACTATTTTAGTTTCAGCATAATGTAATTTACAGTTAATTCTGTTTCGGCTGTGCGTTAAAGTAACTAGTTGGTACCATCTATAATTCCCTGGCAATACTTGCCTTGACTGTGGTTGTTTTTTTCTTCTCTGAACAAATGAGATGCAAAACTCTACCCGACAAATTCAGAATTGCTGTATTCTCAGGGATATGGTGGTTGTTTTTGCTGTCTTTTGCTTTTCTCTCTCACTTGCAGCTTGTATGATTGATCAGTGAGTTGTAGTCATTTTTGACACTTCTAAGTTATAGCATGTAGTCATCCTGCTTAAATACTTGTAAGCTTTGGTTTAATCTTGTTCTTAGGATTTAGTCTGCAAAACTTTCATATTGATGAAATGATTGCCAAAGTATGATCTGATTGATTACTCTTTGTAGTATGTCAGATGAGTTAGCAAATGGGATGGGAGTGGGAAGAAAGAGTGGCTGGAGGAAGGGAGATGATTTAGGAGCCTTTTGTAACCTTTAAAGTGAGAGATAATAAAGTCTTGAATTAGAACAGTGGAGATCAGGAGTTGGCGGTAAAAGTAATTGGGAGATAAAATTGACAATATGTGATAGGCAATTGCATAAAAAGGTGGAAGATAAAGAAGAGTTGAAGTTTATGCAGAAGGGGAGGGTATATCTTCTATTAAATTGCATAATAGTATCAGATCATGAAGAGTAAGGAGTTTGGGAGAGATACCGATGAGCTCATTTTACTTATGGTGACTTACTGTTCTGGACAGATATTTTCAGTGCTAAAACTGGGAATGCCCTGGGTAAACCAGGATGAGTCGGTCGTCCTAAGCTTAGGATATGCTGGATTTGTGGTGTCTGTGCACAGTGTCTAGCAGGGCAATGATTTAGTCCTTTATTTTGTGGTTGCTTCAGTGGACTTAGTTGGCTTATCTGTTATACGCTAATCTTGCTTAGGGGATAGACCATGATATGTATTTTCCCCAGTGCGTACAGTAAAGTCTTTCAATAGCATTTGCTAATTTATTAGTATGGGAAGAAATGAAAAATTCTCCTGGTCACAGTTTTTCAACCGTCACTTTTTGGGCTGCATAGTTCTTTGTTCTGGAAGACTGTCTCGTGCATTGTAGGATGTTAAGTGGTTAACAGTGCTCCCCCTTTAGTTGTGACAAGTCTCTTCAGTTTTTGCCAAATGTCTCCTTGTGTGTGTGTGGGGGGGAGGCTTTAGGTGATCTGGGCCTTTTGTCTTTCATCAATGGCTGCCTATAGCCATTCTCAGTTGAGAAACATTGGTATTCAATTCATAGCCCCAAGGAGGAAATGTATAGCTTGAGTTTCTTACTTTCAGGTTTGAGCCCCTCAAACTCATTCCTTTTCCTACTTCTCCCTGGAGCGAGTACATGACTCAGTACTTGTAGTTAAATGCCAAGTATGGAAATGATGCTAATATACTTCCCTTATGATCCCAAATATCAAAGCAAAACTGGAAAGATGTCTAATTGCAGCAGTCCTTTGTAAGTTTCTGTAATCATGAAGGAAGTATTTGTGAATTTGTTCACAAAGTGGAACAAATAGCTACTATTCCTATTCCTTTTCAAAACAGTTCTCAAATGTTAGATTGTAACCTTGCCACTACTCCCCTTAGACACAGGTCAGAGACTGGAAGTATGAGAGAAAGAGGAAGTGTATAAAAAGGGGCACGGAAAGTTTCAGTGTTCAAGTACAGCAAGAACTCAGTCAGGAGTCCTTGGCTCTCATTTCGGTTAAACCTGAAATGTGAATATGGGGGGGGTACACCTGAAATGTATCTCTGAGCTTTTAGGTGACACTCTAGTGGACCCTCTTTTGTTGTTATGGTCACAAGATGAATGAATGTAAATTGAGCTAGACTGGGTGAAGCAAGGAAAAAATCCTGCTCTCTTGCCCTGTTAGGCTACATTTGGCAAGCTTCTGAAATTCTTTCCTTGTATTACTCTGTGAATCTTCCTATTACTCTATGGTGAAAGCTGATAAACCAGTTCGAAGATCTGTATCAAGTATGTGCTAAATACCATAAGACAACCAAAGTTGTGCTAAGGCATAATTCATTTTTCCTAGTTCTTAATAGAGGGTATTAATTTACTGAACTAAACATTTTGCATGGTTTTTTGGATTTTGGCCCATGGTAGCCCCATGAAATATGTATTCTTAGTACCATTCTTTTATTTTTTTCAGAGAAAGAAGTGCGAGGCTCAGAAAGGCTGAATCGTATGGCAAGGGTATATAGTGTAACTATAAGGTGTTAAGAGCTAAGATTCAAACCCAAATTTGTGTAACTCCAGAGCTTGTAACTGTAATCTACTATTGATACTATGTGCTCCATTTTCTTTTTGTTTGGGTAAGTTATTTCATTTTATAGAATAAATAACTGAAGACCAAAGAAATATAAATGACTTGTCATGGATGATGTAGGTAACCAGCTTCTTCTTTGGTGGCACATTTAAAAGAACAGTCTTCCCTCTTGTGCAGCAGCAGCTGTGGCAGTGGGAGAGCTTTCAATGGAGGCCTTTAGTGGCTTAGATGACAACACAGTGGAAGAGGTGACTGGGATGTACTTTAGGTTGCAGATGCTTCCTTGAATTATAATTTTCCTCTTTGTGGAATTACATTAGATCAAACACTGTTTGGTTTATGCAATGCAAGAACTAAGATTAATAACAATAATGAAAAGGAGGAAAAGGGAGCTTAAAGGAGGAGGGAGTGTGCTTGTTGAACTTGAAGAATGACAGAGGTCACGTGGCTGGAACATAGGGAGATAGAAATAAAAGATGAAGTTGCAGACTGTAATTTGGAGGATCATGTAAGTCACTGTAAGGACTTGCACTTTACTCTGAAGAAAATGTGGTCATCAGGGCTTTCTTTTTAAACAGTGTTTTGAGACTGCTTCTTACTATGTTGCCCAGGCTGGCCTTGAACTTGCCTTGAAGTTGGTATTTATTTGGCAAGCAAAGAGCAAACTATTTCATGCTTCACATATCACTACCACTGGTATATAATCCAGAAGCTGCTGCATTCTACAGGGGTAATAACTATTTTATTCTCAGGATAACACAGTGGAAGATACTGCTATATTTATGTACATGCATTTTAATAGAGATTGCCTGTATCAGAATAGCAGAAATGAGGCAGAGAAGATTGGCTATAATCTCTACTATAGAGGGCCTCAAAATACTAACAGAGAGAGAAACACAGGCAGAGTAGATCAGGAGATAGGGTCCATTGAGATGCTCTATATAGGGAGGCAGCGGGACCCAAAACAAGCAGTGCACCCCATGGGAGTGAAAGGGGAGGAATTGTCTAAAAAAGGGAGGCAGAGGATATTGTTAATTGGATAACAAGATTTAAAATTTACATTATTCTCACAACTCTGCTTGGATGGATTACGTGCTGTTCCAGTTTGTGTACTTAGACTAGACTTGAGGTCATGGTCAGCTATCCCAAAAATAAGAGGACATATTATGGTAATCATCCCTAATATCAACTTAATCTGAATCCTTTTATAACTTATACTGTCTTATTATGGCTGATCTTATTTGAATCTGGTTTGTTAGATTGTTATTTTGTATTGACTGATTTATTCAAATCTGTTATGATTGATAGCATCAAGTCTAAGCATATAGGCAACTATACTGAAGATGACAAGATTCACTAAGATACCCACTCTGGTTTGGTTATTACTTGCTTTTGAATTCTTATAACGTCTCCAATGCTTCTTTTTTATTAGTGTTGTTATACACTGCGGAGACATCATGGTAACCATTGTAGATCACCTTGTATTGCGGTTTTATGTGACTTTTTTGCCTCATGCTTTTCTAGGAATTATTTTGTTTTATCTTGCTTTGTTTTGTTTTTCCCTCTAATACAGAAATGATAGATATACAAGTAGAGACTCATGCATGTGTAGAGCTTATAAACAGTTTATGAGAACCAACTATATAACACATGTTGAAATGAACAACTACTTTGAAGAAAAAGAGACGTAACTACAATAGCCAGTGCTGATTCCATAATGTCATGATGTGAAGTCCAGCAAAACTATCACTTTTTGTTCAAAGTGATCTTAGCTTGCTTTGCCTTGTTTAAGTTCAACACACATTACGATATGGACAGCTGTTTTGAGGAGAATGAGAGATAGTATGACAGCCATTCTTGGCTTCCCTAATGTCTGGTCTTGAAGACCTGAAATGCCCTCCTCGTCCTGCTCAGATCAATTCCATACTAGGCTGTTTCCTGTGAATTCCTTGTATATGACAATATGAACAACTATTTGGAAGAAAACGAGAGTCAATATGATAGAGAGTGAATATCTCCAATTGTCTAGTTTTGAAATTTTTGTCTCTTACATTGCTTTCTTGTGATCCGCTTTGCTCTGTTTTGTTGTGTTTAATTTTACCCTTTTGATATAATTGCATGTATATTTGAGTGGGTAAGATGGATGACCATATAGCGGTTTTTGTCAGATCGTGGAGCAGAACTGTTAACAGTCTCACTGTTTGAATGTCTACTTTACATGTTTTAACTTTGTAATTTGAACAACTATTTCCAAGAAGTCAGTATGTAATTTGTCAAGTAATAATTTCTTAGGTTTTTTTGTTGTTGTTCTTTTCCTTTTTTCCTTGGAATTCTGTATTGTTGCTATCCTTTATTATGTTTTGTTTTGTTTTTTCTCTTTAAATAAAATTAAAAAAAAGAATTGTATAAGGTGATTAAAAAGGAAATAACAACAAAACAGATCAATAAGGTACTGAGCAAGCTGCAACATGATATAACTAAACAGATAATGTACTTAAAAAGCAAAAGGAGGAAAAGAAAATGTGCTAAAGGATATAACAGAATGTATGTTTAAGTGTGTGGGATTGATAACCATATTACCAAGTTTTTGTTGGATCGTTGAACAGAACTGTTTACAGCCTCGCTGTTTGTTCACTTTGTATGCCTTAATTTTGTAACATGAACAACTATTTCTAAGAAGACAATATGTAATTTATCAATCAGTGATTTCTTAATTTTTTTTGAAATTCTGTATTATTTCTACCCTTTTTTCTGTTTTGCTTTTTTTCTCTTTAAATAAAATTTTTTAAAAAAAAGTTCACCAAGAGAGTAACTATGGTGAAGCAAACGGACTAGGAAGTGCTTGACTATGTCAAATAATTTTACAAGGAAAAATAAGATAACTGAAAATTAATAATTGGATTTAGTAGTCTGGAAGTGACTTGTGACTTTAATAGGGGTAATTAGGTCAAGTTGCCACTGTATTTCATTAAAAGTGTGTTTTAGCACATAAATATTTAAGTTGGTAGTATCAATCACAAGAGATGAGAGAGATTTTGCTATATCAAGTGAGCCTACCTTGAGACTATCCTACCTCTAGCTAATAAGAAAAAGGAAATCGTACAAGGAAACCTATCAGAAAAAGCTATCTGTCTTTGGACTTGAGCAGCATGCTGCTTTGCTGTTTAGGGGCAAGAGAACAGAGCTATGACCTTGGTGTGCTTTGCTGAGAATCAAGGATACAAAGAATGAGTTTTACTCTCTACTTATATTTAGAATACTAACCTTTGCCTCCTTTGCAAATCTTGAGAAGTAGAGGTAGGAATCTTCAGAAGCAAAAGAAACAAACTCACAGATGAAGCATTTTTCTTTTTAGGATGTTAGGGTGTTGTTTTCTGCCTCAACTCCTCCAATTTATTCTGAGTATATCTGTCTATTTAATATTTAAGATAGGGAAGTTAGAAAGCAGGAGACCGAGTACTCATTTTTTTTTATTTTCATGTTCTTAGGGTGATTCATGTTCATTTAGGCTTTTGATATCTTTTGTTTTTACTAAGCCATTCCAATTGTAGGTGCACTCTGGGAAGAATGGTACACAAGGATGAGGGCAATGGAATGATTGTCCTCAGGAGAGCATTTTTTGGCCTTTGATCCAGTCGATTAGCCAACCTTGTTTTTTTTTCACCTCTTCATCTTCTTCCTTCTCCTACTTCATCTATTCCTTTCTCTTCTCCTTCTTTCTTTTTTGTCTTTTAGAGACAGGGTCTCACTGTGTCTCCCAGGCTGGCTCAGCCTCGTGACAATCTTACTGCCTCAGCCCCCTAAATGCCGGGATTACGGGAGCCCACCACCATGCCCAGATTTCTCCTTCTTGACAGTGTGAGGGACTGAACCAGGGTCCTTGCATTGGCTAGGTAAGTGTTGTACCACTGAGCTACACTTTAATAGGGGTAATTAGGTGAAGTCGCCTGAAGGATTTTTTTTTGTCTCCAAAAAACATTTTTCTAGTGGTTTAGAAGCATGTGCTCTGCCATATTTGTTCCACTGTCACAGTGCCGCTGTTTTAGTCCAGGGCCTCGCTCTTGCTAGGGTAAACACTCTCCCAGCAAACTAGTATGTGGTCAGTTCCTTGATTCTTATTCTTCTAGTGATTTGGAGATCCCTTGAGCAGGATAAGATAGGCCACAGTTTAACAGACTGTGTATAGTGCCAAAGGTCTAAAGAATCAGCATTTTATTATTGCTGTATTACTCAGCTATGTAACCTGCACAATGAACTTAATATCTTTGAGTTTTTACTTCTTCCTCACTTGTAAAATAGGAATAATCTAGGATGTACAGTATGACGTAGTTTAACATATGTGAACACCCTTAAGGATGTAATTGCCAGGAGGAAACTATAAAACACTGGAGTGAGCTACAGAGGAGGATTTTGGAAGTGTATTTTTAGTTCATTAAAAATACAATGATCTAGCCTTTGGCAGGCAGACAATAAGCATGTTTACAGGCAGAGAGAATTATAAAATCTCTTTATCTTTCTTATTTGTAAAATGAATGGGTTTGGTCTCTCCTGGCAAGCTGTCATTTGCCACAGAAATAGGAGGATACCAGTAATGCTTACTTGCACTTGTCAAATTTTTGACAGTTGTTCCTGAAGTTCAGATTAAATTCAGGCAAAGGTGGTAAGGGGTAAAAGGTCATGACGTTCCTTCCACTTCTACTGTGGTAAGGGGTAAAAGGTCATGACGTTCCTTCCACTTCTACTGAAATGACTCACATAGGAAGATTTAAAAGTCTGGACTAATTTGTGTGAAGTCACAATAAGCAGAACGTAGTAGACTTTAATGGCCTTGTCTCAGTGATCTTGCCAATGCTAAGTGAATGGTTATAAAGAGTAACTGGTTAATTTTTGGTAAATATTGCTGTCCTAATAACAAGTAGAGAGCCTTCTCTGTGCTGCTGACAGTGTACTGGAGGAATAGTGAATGGTTAATTCACAGCATAGTCAGTTTGCACCAGTCAGAAGTGACACTTTCGAAGCTCATGTTGCTGCAGACCTGCCAGAGCTCAGAACCAGAGTAAGATAGTGCTTCAAATGTGAGAGCATGTTAGGCAGGAAGTTTGTTTATCCCCAAGATACCTTACAGCAGAGGTGGTGAACCTATGGCACACGTGCCGCAGGAGTGTATGTCACTGGAAGCTCTAAAATTTCGCATCACTGCCCTGTAACTCTGATCACTCTCCCATCACCTGAAGGGGTAATGGGTGAACTAGAGCGAGACAGGTGTGTCCCTTGGCATCTCATTCATATTTAAAATCATCCTCTAATTTGGTTATGACTATGAAATGAATTTTATCTCTGGTACTGTCTTCACATTTTTACAATGTTTATAGTCATTTCCTGCTTTTGAGGCTAGACTACAGCCAGGAAATAGCACAGTTTCTTGAATCCTGGAATTTCTCCAGCACAGCTACATTAGCTAACGTTTTCCTACTTTTCTCCTACTACATACAAGGAACCAATCGAAACTTGTCATATATATCGACTCATGTAATTCTCATGACTTAGTACCTTCATTTTAAAGATGAAGAAACTGAGGCAGAGTAATTTAGCAATCTTGTGGCTAGGTGTTGGTAAAGTCAGGATTGAAATATAGATCTGTTTGATACCATGTCCTACACTTATTATCACTAGCATCATTTTACCATCTCTCCCCGAGAGAATATTGTTATCTTCTGACAAGCAAACACAAATTTCTTTCTTCCCTCTTTTAAAACTGTGGAAGACTTGGGAATAGAAGACCTTTACTTGTTACATCTAGGTTCTGTTTTCTTTTTCTTTATTTCAGGCCCCGTCTTTTGCACTGCTAAAATTTAAAAACCAAAACTCTTTTCTCAAAGTCTAACATCTCTTTGCAGACTCTCTGGAGTCCTGGGGTATCTCACATCAGCTAAGATCTGGGGACAAGTCAGAATGGGTGGCTGTCATTATGTTCAAACAGTGTTTTGGGGAAATGTTTTGTCTGCTTAGAGAAGTAACTAAGATATTTTCAAAAGTAGCTGTTTTTTGCAGTGATGATGATGTTTTTCTGAAGGGTATGCAAGAATCTGTGAGTCTGTAGCAGTGAGCAAATTTAGATGAAGAGGAAATAAATTCAATAGAATTTGGTTTAAGCTGACCAAAAGGACATATTTTACTCTCTCTTGAGTCTCTGTTTTGAATTTTTCATATATTTTCAAGAAGAGGCCATGTTTAGCTCTTCAGCTGCACATTTCTTTCCTTTTTTTTCCTTGATAAATTAAAGATGGTTCATGGGGATTTTAAATGTCAGATCCTATAACAGGCAAATGCCTCATTGCACACATTTTTTAAAGGCAAAGATTTGCAGCTTAAAAAAAGTTTGAAGGGTAAATCCTATTGCTTTGTTTATTGTATTCCCCCAGAAATGCTGCTGCTGTGTCAAAATGATAAAATTTGCTCTTTGGGGGCAAGGTCTTCTTGATATTTCCTCAGGAATTGTAGGGCAATGAGAAGTTTATATATTTTGAGAGTGATTACTTAAAAAAATCTAGATTGAATCTGGGCATGGTGGTACATGCCTTTAATCATAGCACTGTAGGAGGCTGAGGCAGGAGAATTAACAGTTTGAGCTTAGTGAGGGCAACACAGCAATTCAGCAAGACCCTGTTTCAAAAGGGGAAAAAAAGAGACTGGAAATGTAGCTAAATGCTAAGGCTCTGGGTGCAGTCCACACCACCACCAACAACCACACACACGACTAAACTGAATGCATGTACCCAAATGGTGCTGCAACAGTACAGAGGGGAGCACTATGAAAACATTTCTTGTTTGTAAGTAGGAAACTGATGCCTGCACTCACAAAGGCACATTTTAATCTTCCCCACATAAATGCGTCTGTTCCCCTCAGATATGAACTAATTTACCTTGCCTGATGCAGAGATGCTTATCAACTATGAACATAGACCTGGAGGATTTGGAAGCTTTTCCTCCTTTTCCCCTACTGTTAGACACTTATATCTAGATTTCCAGCTAGAAGCAGCAAAAAATAGCAAGGTAGGACTTTCAGCTAAAAGGGAAATTATTGGCCTTTGATTTAGTTAGGCTGACAAAAATAATGAGATTAAAAATCATAGTTATCAGATGGTTACTGTAGCCTATGCCCCAGTTGTCTTCCTGAGGTACTTCTAAAATGTGGAGTCTTATCACCATCTTGTTGGCCTCACTAGTTTTGTAGGAAGAAAACCTGAAATTAAAAAATAAATTTTTTGAGGTTTGGTACAAATTTTAAGTCTGTTTCTCAGTACTTTTTTTTTGAGACTGAACCCAGGGCCTTTCCACTGACCAACATTATCAGCCATTTTAAACAAAATTTTTGTTTGTTTGTTTTGAGACAAGTTCTAATTTGATTACCCAAAATGAGATTGAACTTGTGATTCTCTTGCCTCAGCCTCCTAAAATACTGGTATTACAGTCAGATGATATCAAGCTCAGCTGGATTTGGTGCTGTATCAAAATTCAGCCATCACACAGCTTTTTAAATATATGTAATCATCTTGTGAAAAGATTGATATGTTATTTAGTATGAGCTCCCCATATGCGAAGATATGGACAACCATTTGGAAGAGAACGTGAGACAATATGACAGATAGTAAAGATCTCGGGTTGTCTAGCTTTGAAATTTATGCTTTCTTATGTCTCGTTCTGTTCTGTTTTGTTGTGTTTAATTTTACCCCCCTTAAAATAAAATTTAAAAAAATAAAAAAAAATATATATATATATAAAGAGAGGGGAAAAGAAAGTGCTGTAAAGCATATAACTGCATGTATGTTTAAGTGTGTAAGATAGTTGACCACATTACTGTGTTTGTTAGATTGTTGAGCAGAACTGTTAACAGTCTCACTGTTTGAATGTATACTTTGTATGCTTTAATTTTGTAACTTGAACAACTATTTCCAAGGATGACAGTATGTAACTTATCAAGTGGTGGATTTCTTAGTGTTTTTGTTTTTGTTTTTATTTTTTGCCTTTGGAGTTCTGTATTGTTGCTACCTTTTTTCTGTTTTGTTTGGTTGTTTTCTTTGTTTTTTCTCTTTAAATAAAATTTATTAAAAAAAATAAAAATAAATAAATAAATATATGTAATCACATCGAGATATACAACATCTTGGGTACCCCAGAAAGCTTTTTCCTATCCCATTCCAGTCAGTCACCCTCTACTCAGAGGCAATCACTCTGTTAATTTCTGTTTCATACATTCATTTGCCTGCTCTTGAATTTCATATAAGTGCTGCACTTTTATGCAACTAATTTCATTTAAAATTCTTGTACATTTGTGCTGGTGGACATTTACAGTCTTAATTTGGTTATTAAGCATTATTGCATTAAGCATTAAGCATTATTAAGCAGCATTGCAGGTTCATAAGATAGAGGTATAGTCAGCTTTAGCAAATACCACCAAACAGTTTTCTTAGTAGTCTCATCAGTAAAATTTTACCAGCAATACATGAGAATTCCTGTAGCTCCATATTTTTAATGCTAAATGTCATTCTTTTCAATTTTAGCTAGTCTGGTGGACTTTTGTATGTGTCACTGTGGTATTAATTTGCATTTTCCTGATGAGAAATAATACTGAACAACTATTCAAGTGCTTATTGGCCATTTGCATAATTTGTTCTGTGAAGTGTCAGTTGACTCCTTTTGTCCTGTTCTTAATAATCAATTGTATTTTTCTTACTGATTTACAACAAATTAAAAACAGAGTGCATATAAGTTGTTTGTTGGATGTGTAAGAGTGGATACAAGTCCTTGGTTGGATACATACTGTATTTGTTTCTCTATCTTATGATTGAACTTTCCTCTCAAGTTGTTTTTAGATAAGTGGATATTCTTAATGAAATTCAACTTATTAATATTTTCTTTCATAGTTAATGCTCTTTGTGTCCTGCAAAAAATCTTTGCCTACCTAAGGTCATGAAGATTTTCTCTTTTGATTTGATCTAGACACTTTATTGTTTTATCTTTTAATTTATTTTATATTGTTTTAACTTTGGTATTTCAAATTAGTATTATTATTATATTTGGTGTGAAGTAAGGGTCACGATTTTATTGATTTATCTGTCCTTCTGCCACTAATATGCTGACTTAATGTACATATCCATAAAATTAACCTTAATATCTTTTTAAAATTTTATGTTTTCAATTAACATGTGATAATTGTACATATTAATGGAGTACAGTGTGCTGTTTCAACACATGCATAGAGTGTACACTGACCAAATCAAAGTAATTAACATTTCCCTCTCCTTTCAGTTCTTTCTGTTTGAAGCTTCAAATTTGTCTCTTCTGGTTCTTCATGATATTTATAATAGGTTATTATCAAATATTGTGACCTCACTGTGGCATGGAACACCAGACCACATGCCTTCTGTGCCTTGGTGCTATTATCTGATCTCCCTTTATTTTTCTTCCCTACTGCCTGTTTCAGTCTCTAGTAATCACAGTTATACATTCAGCTTGACTTTTTAAGCTTCCATTTATAAGAGAGAATATGCAATGTTTGTCTTTCTGTGACTTACTCTTAATCTGATAGTACTCGATATCCTCCAGTTTTATTCTTCAGTATGTTTGGTCATATTAAGCCCTTTTTTATCCTGATAAGTTTTAGAATCACTTTGTCTCAAATGACCTTTGAGAGTGGTTTTGATTTTGTTGATTCATTGAACTTTACTATGTCCCTCTGACTTTGAAATGTATGTGACCTTTTGAGGTAGATACTGGTAGTATGTTTGTGCAATACTTCTTTTTCTAGTAAGAAGTTGGCTCTAAGTTTCAGAAGACTGTGTAAGATTTCACTCTGCCTCTCCTGTCCAGGTGCCAGCCTAAAACTCAACTGATTTCAGGTAAGAAATCCTTATTTTCATTTTTTGAGTTTCAATCCCATTTTGCTAACCTCCTGCAACTACCAAAAATAAGCTGATTTCTCCTTTTCTTCAGGAGACTCTTTCTCTACCTTAGAGCCAAGCTGCATCTTCAGCCTGTGCCCAGAATTAGCAAATGTCACAAGGAAGAGACATGCCTGTGATTATCAGCTCACTTAGAAAGGGCTGTTAGGTACCAATTCAGGGGGTATTTTAATTCGTACTTCCTCTTCTCTTTTCCCTCTCCCCTAGCCCTCAGTATCCTGGAACCCTTCCTGTTTATAAGAAGTGTGTCCGCATATACCCAGAATATATGTTATAAATGTGAGCTAAAAATAATAACAAGAGGGCCAGGGATTTAGCTCAGTGGCTTAAGCGCCTGCCTGGCAAGCATGAGGTCATGAGTTCGATCCCTGGTACCCCCCCAAAAAAACCAGAATAATAACAAGAATATAAATGGGGAAAGAAGATTTAGAGACAGGGGAGGGAGGTGGAGGGAAAGGAAAATAAAAAATGAAGCAAGGTGTGCTATGTGCATGTCCCTACTCCCCACAAAGAATGTAACTTACATGCACTACAAAAATGTACTAATAAAATAAAAATTAAAATAAAAAAGCCAAACTTTTCAAAAGAAAGAGCTCTTTGCTCTCTGAAATTTTAGTACATTATATCCTTGATGCACGTCTTGATGATAGTCTTAAGCCTGTTGATCATGCAATTTATCTTTTTTTAGGGGATTAGTTGTGAGAGGAGAATTTCCATCCTATTTGAAGGCGGTCTCATCCACCTTGGCTCTGCCTCAGGTGAGTAGTTTCTGAGTGCTTAGACCAATTTATACGTTGAGGAAGGGCAGGTAATGGACATATCCTGAACTTTTACAGATGATGAGGATTCCATAGGGGACTGATCTAGCTCTCTCCATTCCCCCTGCATTAGTAACATTCAACTTAGAATTCTGTCCATTTCCAGTACCCAAATGTGATTAACAGTCACAGTTTTTTTCCTATTTAGAATAATGAGATGTAGGTGTTGTCCCATTAGAGCCAATATGCAAACTGTAGGCACAGTTTCATTTGCATCGTCTGACATAGGATTTTTGGAGGTTAGAGATGAGCTGACTTCCAGGTGTACATCTTCACTTACCATGTAACCATGGATCATAGACAAGTTACTTAATTTCCCTGAACCTCAGTCTTTCCACACATAGGTTCACAGAATTACTTTATTATGAAGATTAAATGTACTAATATATAAAAAAATGGGATTTTCATTGTTTGACATAATAGTTCATCCATAAATACTTTTATTAAACAATTAGGATATGCCATCTCATCTGATACATAGATTTAGAGACTGTGGATTATGTTTGCTTACTTTTGGGGGTAGTAAAATGTACATACAGTGAAATGTACAAATTTTAAGAGAGTTTTGACAAATACATAACCCTGTGTAACTGAAAACCCTATTTAAATATTATTACTGTCACCCTAGAAAGTTATTTTTTACCCATTCTCAATCAATCCCCATGCTTTAGACACAACCTTTTTCTGATATTTTTCCACTGTGGATTATTTTGCATTTTCTAGACTTGTAAATGAATTGAAACATACAGTATGTGTTCTTTTGTGGCTGACTTTTTTCATTAAATTCAATGTTTTTAATATTCTTCCATGTACTTGTTCCTATCAGTAGTACCAGTTTTATTGGTAATCAGTATCACATTTTATGAATACACCAAAATTTATTATCCTCTTATTGAATACCTGTTTTTTTCCCACTCTTTTTGGCTATTACACATAAAGCTGTTACAATTATTCTTATAAAATATTTTGTGAACTTCCATTTCTCTTAGGTAAATACCTATGAATAGAATTTTCAGGACATAGATTAGGTGTATACTGATTTTTCAAGTAATTGGCAGGCATTTACACTCTTAACAGTGGTGTGTGAAAATCCTGCTTATTCTGTATCTTTGTCAACATTTAGTATTGTCAGTCTAATTTTAGTTTATTACCTGTTCGTATTTCAAATGTCTGTTCATATCTTTTAGTCATTTAAAAAATTGGGTTGTTTGTAGTTTTTATTAATTGTAGAGGTTCTTACGTAGTCTGAGTATAATTTCTTAGATACTGTATATGTTTTGTTAATATTTTTCTCATTCTATGCCTCTTCATTTTATCGATTACATTTTTTGATGAGTTGGTTCATCTTTTTAGTCATTGCCATTACCATGTATGGTTGAAGCTTGGTTGTATCTACTGAGTGAATATGCTAAAAATTGTTCTTCACAACCAGGCATGGTGGTGCATGCCTATAATCCTAGCATTCGAGAGGTTGAGGCAGATAAATCACCTTGAGTTCGAGATCAGCCTGGGTCACATAGTGAATTGAAGGCCAGCCTGAATTATAGAGCAAGACCTTATCTCAGACGCCCCCAACCCTTCCCCCCAGAAAACCTAAATTTTTTCCCTCTTGCACTTTTTCCCCTTGATTCAGGGACATGGATTACCTACCACATGCTCCTCTGCCTTGGGGACACAGTGGAAAACAAAACAGGTTTCTCAAGTCTTATGTCACATTTTAGTCCACATAAATCATGGTAGGGTGGGAGACAGAAAACATCAACAGGAATATATGAGCTACTTTTAAGTGCCATAGCACAAAAACACCATGTATCTTAATGGGAAATGGTAAGATTTTGAACAAAAACCCCCACAATGATCTGACAGAGCTTCCTCTAACTGGAATACTATGTAACGGAGTGAAATCAAAATATGCCCTGTGGGGTCAAGTCAGCTCCATGTTTGTGACACACACCAACTTGCCATACTGCAGTAAACATCTAAGTGGAACACTCAGCTGGAGGTGAAGCTTCTGGCTTACTGGGCCCCACTCTGATCAGAACAGCTAAAAACTAAACAGTAATAGGCTTGAAGGTGTCCTAAAACAGTGAGGTAGATTGTTGCTTCCTAAGATTCTCTACCAGCAAAAGCCTAACTGAGGTCAGAGAAAGACAAGCAGCCCAATTTATAGCATGAGTACCCAGAAATTGAACGTGTAGGCATGGCCAAGAAAAAAGTGACCAAAAGTATGTAGCCACACTGATCAGCTATAGACTAAAGATATATAATCTAATAAATGGAAAATAATGGAATAGACTATTGTTGGAAAAAATAGTAAAGGAAGATGTGAAAATAAATTAATGAAAATATTTTAGCAATTCATGTAGGACATAAATTAGCTTATTAGACTGGAAAGGCAAAATTACCCTTTTGAATGAGAGAAGAGAATGTCTTCCTCCTCCCAAACTAATGTAGGCCATGCACCCTTGGGTTCCAACTGAGCTTCCTTGTCAGTTCAGCTTAAGGTCATAGAAAGGACATGAGAAACCTAAGGGTATATGGACATAAACGTAGTGGGTAAGAAAGTAAAGAAAAAGGCTATGAATCAAACACAAAAGTGAGTAGATATTATGAGCTATGTTAAATTACTAGTAACTTTTTTTTGAGTACTGGGGTCAAACTGATGACTTCATGCTTGCCAAGCAGGCACTTGTGCCGTCGAGGTAAACCCCTGGCCTACTAGTAACTTTTTATATCCTCAATGAATTCACTTTAAGGGGACTGAATCCATTCAAAGGGTAAGGCAGACCAGTGTGGCAGGTAGCTAATATTGGGCTGATCCCTAGATTTTAAAACAATATTTTCTTAAGGAAGTGGATATGAGGAGCCCAGTAGACATGCAGATGAAAATAGTACATTATGGCCTTCCACAAAGCTGGAAGAACTGTTAGATACTGAAAATGATCACTAAATTGAAAGCAACCAAGAAACTAATTTTTTAACTGCAGTTATTCAAAGTTTAGCAAAAGACACAAAATGTAGGACTTTCGTTTATCATGCAGTACCAGGACACAGGGCAATTAGAAGCCTTCCTGAGTGGATTACTAAAAACATAGAGAACATTTAGTAGCTCCAGCTATAAATGGCAGTGAGGCAAAGGTGCTGCTAATCATGACAGAGCTAACTAAAAGACTCTGGGTTCATGTCTTTCCTCAATAGAGATTTTCAAGAGAGACAAGTAAACTACCTGTGTTCACTTTCTTTTCAAATTCCCTAACAAAAGATAAAGGCCATAAAAAATTCAAAGGTAAGAAAGGTTGGTAAATAATCAAAAGGTATAAAAAATGAGAAGCAATAGCTACAGATTCCCTTTCAATCTTAGGGACAACTCTTGATAGGAGTATCCTATAGCTAGGAACTCTAGGATGAATAAAAGCTCAAGGATGCTAATCTTTGTATTTCTCTTTTCTATTATTAGGTCTGCTTTGCTGTTTTCTCTTGGCTGTGACAATCTGTCTGGTGGTCATTATAATAGCAGTTTACTACTAGTACAAACAAGAGTACTATTTGTGTATTTTGTGAGAATTTCACCAAAAAGCACTGTAGTACCACTGACCTCCTTCTATACTTGATCACCATATTTATGTCAGCAGCCTCACTTCATATTTAAAACAACCAAAGATCCATTGTTGGCCTCACAGGATCTACGGTCATCAAGAGCTCATTTGCTATAGCCTTTAGTAGTGTCTTACCTGAAAGAACGGAAGCATGGATTCTGTGTCAATGCCTTTACTAGTTGGTGGACTTATTGATTGTGTAGCTCAGTTAATAAGAATTGCTGAAGAGATTTTACACCTTATTTCACAAGAGGAGCAAATTCCTCAAGTAGAACAGAATAATGGAGAACAACAGGTAGAAGATGAAGCTCCTTCAGATGAAGCTTCACTACCAGATCTTGCTAATTTCTCTGACTTAGAATCAATACTTTCACTAGGAGAAGATGATGACCTGGTCCTTGATATAGATCAGGCTTTGTTAGATACAGGTGATATAAATGAAGATTTACTCCTTGATATCGACAATAATTACAAGGGGGAATAAGTCCCAATTTTCCATCACCAACATGTGAGAACTCATCAGTTCTCTCTTTGAAACATATTCTGATTTCTGGACATTAGCTGCAAACTTTCATTGCTAAAATTGTTCACTGTTATAGAAGAAGTAAGATTTGTTTTCATTCCAGCAAAGACTGGTGTTTTCTTTGTTGTTATGCAGAAAGCTCTGACTTTAGCGATGTTGTTCTTTCTTTACTTACCTGGTTCTTCTGTTAAGATTCCTGATGATAGGGGCAAATGATAGCAAAGAAAGGAACCTCTTTAACCTAACAATAGACTGCAGCCCTGGGACCTCAGACATCTTGGGACCCAATTTCACTGTTCTACAATGAAAAACAAATTAAAAGGGCAGTAACTCCCTGATGATACTACAGTGACTATCTTCACATTAACAGGACAAGTTTAGGATACTTGTACTGGTAAATATATAATCCCTTACTGGGTCTTTAAGAGAAGATTTGTTGAATGGGATGTTGCAGCAGATTAAGGGAGATAATTCTGAAAGAGTGGCATATTCCAGATAGACTACAGGATATTTGGATGAATGCTGCAAGAGAGAAACCTTTGAAAAAGCTGGAGCTAAGAGGTCCCCATGCAGAACTGCTCCTACAAATGCTAACCCACATCACAACTACTTTACAGTATTGTTCCTCAAATGGAAATGGCACATAATACCAAATAACAGAAGTACTAGAATGCCTACACAAAGCTCTACAAAGATTATTCACCAATGGAAGGCAAGCACTTGTCATTTATGCCTAGAGGTGGTGGTCAACAAAGGGGAGTGGATAGAATGTATCTTACTGCATTCAACTGTATTTAAAATGAATAGTTGGTAGGCTTGCTACAGTGGACCTGCTACAGTTTCACCCTAGTAATACTGAGAATTAGGATCAATAGTGGACTGGTATTTAGCCATGATAAGTCTCCACATACCAGAAAAGGAAAATGCAGTATTTGAAGCACTCCCACGTCAAAACATAGAGGGAACAAATGTGAAGGAAATTCAGTAATTATATCAATTCGATGCCAGATAATCCTTTTGACTTCTGTTTGGAAGAATAGTTATCCTTCAGACAAGCCTTCCCAGAGACTAGCCTTTGCATCTCATGAAATAGCTAACAAACTAGGTAAATACATAAATGTATAGCATCAGCAATGTGGTGTATGCGGATTGTGAGGAAGTGATATGTAGAAGGCAATCCACACTGGTGGGAACTGATTTTTATAGAGTGCCAGAGCATATTACAGTCAAAGGGATTACAATAGCATTTATTACAGATGACTTCAGGGCTAACCACATGACAGAGGTTGCATCTAATATTGTCAGGTCTGCATACGTAAATAATGAGCTACCTTTAAAGATAAAAGTGGGGAACTAGAGTATGCAGTAAGGTCTTACTTGGATGGCCAATTGTAGAAGCATGAGTTGGTTTGGCCATGACTTTCAGGATGAAGTGATTTAACAAATTTATTAAAGTGATAGTTATATCCAGAAAAGCTACCATAGATTCTTTAGAAAAATTAGAATGTATACAACTGTTTAACATGTTAGTATGAAAGATTTCTAGCTGTGTGGAAAGAATGGTAAGAGTATAATGGGGACCCAAGGGGCAAAAAAAGACACCAATGGGGAAAATAAAATTATCCCCTCAAACAATGACTGTGGGTAATTACAAGCCATATTAGGCAGCAGATGGTGAAAGTTTGCTGCTGTAATAACTGAAGAAACCAAAGCTTATTTTGCCAGTGAGGGGAGTCTTTAGATCCACAGTTATGTTCCAAATGGCATATAATTTTTACACTGCAAAAGGATTGTACCAATGTAACTTCAATAGAACAGTGAGAAACCAAGAATGAGTTTATCAGTCCATACCAATGAGAACAGTTTTGCAAAGATTACTGATAGCAGTTAAACAAGGAAATCTATATACTTAGTGATAACTTAGTATCCTTACATTGAGTAAATATTGTATCAAAGGACCTGATAAGTTGGAAAGATAGAATTATGCTTTAATTAAATGTTTATGATAGCCAGGGAAGATAAACCCTCCCAGTGGAGAATTTGGGCTTTAGGAAATTGGGCTATAATTTGTGTCAAAATAAAATTTAAAGCATAAATACCTGGACAAGATCAGGAAATACATCCAAAGAGAGACCGCTAGTCTGCTATAAATTAGCAGACTATTTTATGAGCAATTTAGCTGGAAAAAAGGCATATTATTCTTTAAACACAGTGGATACTAAAGGATAGCTATCTGTCCAAGTAGAAATCTAGAATGTGCTATTCTTGAAACATGATAGATACTGAAGTGTAGCTATCTGCCTGAAAAGAACTTCAGAATGTTCTGTTCCTCACACATGATACATACTGAAAGGTAGCTTTTTTGAAGTAGAACTCTAGAATATGGACTTTTCTAGGCTTGTTAAAACTCTTAAGATGATATGAGAAAACGAGCAGCTCTACTCATTCAAGCAGTTCATTAAAATAACAGAAGAAATCTGTAATACTGCTCCAGACCTTGAAACAAGACTTGGATCAGCCTATAAAACATCTACAATTACAGTCGTGAGGAGTCAAAGCAGGAAGATGCTACAACTTCATGGTATATGGATCTGGATAGCCTCTTATATAACAGGATTCCTGGAAAGATTGCTCTTTAGTGGCACCTTGGGACCACATGTACTTCAATGTTTGCTTTGATTGTGTGGTTATATGTGTTTAAGAATTATTAAGATGTAATTTTACTCGAAAGAGATTATTTTATTTATGTATACTGTGTGGAACAGAATTAGAAATAGTTAATAGTGATAAGTAAATTTAGGAAAAATGCTTAGAAATAACAAGGGGGCAGGTGTTTTAGGAGTAGAGCATTCATAAATTGTAAAAATTATGAAACTATGGTAGAAAGCCATTGTATGGGGTTTGTTCCTAAGTGGGTTTATGAACAAACCTATTTTTGTTCTATACATTTTAGTTAACCCTAAGACACTGGTAAAATCTAAAAACTTATTAGAGTAGAAGGGCTTGGGTGTGAAACCCAAGAGGAATAGGATGGTAGATGGCACTTAAGTAGTAGCACAAGCCTTCATCCATATGTACTTTGGCTATATACTTCTGTTCTTACATGTAACGATTACTTTCAGTTACTAGATTATAATTTTTTTTTATCCTTACTAAATATTAGTACAAACCATTATATTTTATTTTAAGATGCTTTAATAAATTTTCATGAAAAAGCAAAGAAATTGTGGTCATCTTAAATTACTTGGTGGTGAATTTGGAGGCTACTAAAAGGGACATAAAAGAACTCCACTCAACTGAAGATAGTAGAGTATAATCAGAGAAAATTTTGTATCAGAGTCAGAAGTTCTACGTGTGGCTTGTCAGATGATCTGGAACAAGCCTCTGAGCATGGTTTTTCTTAAAATCATTTTTAAAATAAGGATTATGATGATTTTTTCTGCTTATCTTCAATGGTAATAAGGAATAAATGAAACGACATTATACAGTCTTTGGTATGTCTGAAAATGAACCAGCTACTGTATGTAGAATCGACTTTTCATGGATATCTGAAAAAATGTCTATATGAGAACACTTAAAAGTCTATTTGACATGTAAAGATTATCCATGAGTTTTACACCCATTTTCTAAGAGATCAGAGCTTCCTTATTCTATTTCATGTCAAAGTTATATACAGTTTAGAATCAGCTTTTGTTTCATTCTTAGGAGCTTATTTTTCATCAAACTAAGTTTTTTGGGGGAGCCTATTTGAGTCCTAGTAGGAAGAGTGAGGAAAAAACTCTTCAAGAAATAAAAAATTATATTACATTTAAGGCTAAGATTTTTTTTCCCCTGAGGGACTTACATAACTCTGAATATTATTAACCTACCATGATCCAAACAAATTTTTACAGTTATTTTTTACATCAAGTAGAATGAATATTATGTTTTTATGCAGATAACCTTATCTTAATGGACTATAAATATTTAGTGATTTCTCTTGGGTGCATTTGCTGTTTTCTCAGGAACTCTGCTCCCTCCAACGTCTTTTAAAACTTGTTTTCCTAAAAAAAAAACAAAAAAAAACAAAAAAAACACTTGTTTTCCTTCCATCTGTATAATGTTTACAAACCAACCAGCCAACTAACAGAAAATTTCTAACAAAAATAAAAATAGCTTCTAGTTTCTAAGGTTATTTGGGAGTTATTTGTATTGACATAACAGTTGTCCATTGGTCTTCAATATGACATCTCTTCAAGACAGTAAAGAATTTCTAAGATGATCACCGTTATACCTCTGAAGATTGGAGTATACTTTTAGCAAGGTAAGTGAAACCACTTAACTCTGTATCTCTTGTCATAATTTCATTTTAGTGATTTTTAAAAAGTGCTGAGAACACCTGAAGCATTACTTTTTTACTCTAATAGAAGGATTTATGTAAAGTGCACTACTGGGTGCACACTTAAGAAACCCAAGTTGTTCAGATTCCTTTAATCAAAGATGTTACTAACCAAATCTCTTGATCTAAATACATAAGCATACATGCCCTTTACATTATGACAAATTCTGGGAATAATAATTATAAATAGTTATATTCTTACTTAAACTTGAGGAAACAGGATTTTTGAAACACTATCTTCTAAAATTTTAATGTTGACAAACTCCTACCTAGCTTTGGAAATCAGCTGTGTCACAGTTAATTTTTAGAGAAAAAATATTGCTGCCCCCCAGTATTTGAGATTTAACTAGGGGCTTTCACAATGATCTACGTGCTCATCATCCTACCCCTTTATTTTACATTTTGAGACAGGGTCTCACAATGTCACTAATTGTCCAGTCTGGGCTTGAACTTTGCATCCTCCTGCCCCAGTCTCCCAGAATGCTGGAATCACAGGCATGTACCACCATGTCTGGCTATGTTGTCTTTTGGAATATGTGTTTTTTAGCTGAGTGTTTAAGAAACATGGTGACTGTCTGAAACTTAAAGTGTGAGTAAGCTTAGCTTTGGGTCCTTTTCCCTAGTGCTCCTCTCCCACAATACCTTTACCCATTGAAAAAGTAGCTACCTGTGCTGTGTATTTGTTCATCTCCTGGTTAGAATTACAGCAATCTTTAAAAAAAAATTGAGTAGGATGTCATCAGGGATGGCACTAAAGATTGAAGAAGATCTGCTCTGTTCTGTTCCTGATTGTAGACACAAAAGAAGCATCCTGTCTCTCCCTGAGGATAGAAATGCATGGTCCAACTTATAACAAGCATGGAACCGAGTAGGAAAGAAGATAATTTTTCTCTTTTAGCTTAGGTATCTCATACCTGTCTAGAGGAGATTATTCTTTGAGTAACCCTAGCCTTAGGAAAGAATTACTGCCCATTCCTTTACCAGACTTCTTTAGAGTTTGAAAGTCACCTGGAAAAAAATACATTTAAAAAATATCTCTAAATTGTTTAAGGGCTTCAACATGTGATTCTCAGACAGTTTTCCTTCCGATTCTTGAATATGACCTACTTAAGACTTTAATATGTTTTTCTCCTTGATGAATTACACAAATTTGCTCCAAGGAATTTGAGCAATTTTTCGTAACATGGAAAGATTTTGTTCACTTGCCATAGGTATAATGAAAGAATAAAGTTAAGTTTCATTCCTCTGTGTCCAATATAAAGATTGATTCCCTAGTTTAATCATATTCTCTAGGAAGTTTTTCCCTTGCAGTAACTGGTGATGAAATCCATACCATAATATGATAAATGATCAAAAACATAATCTTTTTGTATATTTATATCCTTAGGAGCTATGTATATGTTTGTTCACAGAGTAGATTGAGGATATTTATTGAGGAGACCTTGTCTACCACGTTGAATCAGAGACTTAAAAATTAAATTTTTGAGGGCCAGGAATTTAGCTCAGTGGCTTAAGCGCCTGCCTGGCAAGCATGAGGCCGTGAGTTCAATCCCCGGTACAAAAAACAAAATTTAAATTCTCACAGATAGTTCTCACAGTTACTGGACCCTCAGTAACTCACATGATTATATTTATTATCAAGCATACTAATGTTAAAATTACATAAACACCCCAAACAAGGACATGTCTGATTTGTTCAAGAAAATGATATGTGATACGGTGGATTGAACAGACTAGAATCAGAAGCTGCACTCATTTAAGACTCACAATCTCAGATTTAAAAAAACAAATTGTAATTTGCAGATTGAGAATTAGCTTTTAGTGGAAATGAAGTTACAAGTCAGTAGGGTTTTATAGAGTTGGATGACTACATAATCAAAGCAATATCCTTAGACTAGAAATTTTAAGAGATGGGCCAGGGATGTAGCTCAGTGGCACAGCACCTGTCGGGGAAAATGCAAGGTCCTGAGTTCGATTTCTGATATAAAAACAAAAAAAAAGCAATTTAAGAAACATTTGAATTTTCAAGTCTGACCTGCTAATCAGCATAGGCTCATTTGATGATAAACCTGGCTAAAATGGAACAATGGTTATTGCTAAGATAATTTATCTTTGAAAATTTGGAGCAAGATAGACAAGTCTTAAAATGATTCTGAAGTCTTTGGCTAGGGCATTAAACTTTGAGCTATATTTGGACTTACAAGACTCTATAAAAGTGTATTCTTTATTAGGAAATATTTTCATTGAAGTTGAGAGTCACACATGGTCCTTATTGGAAACCTGGGTTTATGAGTGTGGTGTGCTTTGCCTGAATGGTTCCATCTGTTATCAAAAGCAAGGATTTTCATTGATTTGATTTACAATGATCGGTAACTAGAACTAAGCTTAAAATTGTTGATTTTTGCATGCAGTATTTTTAGATTGATTATGTTTTACTGGTGAATATCCATAATTTTGAATAGTGAAGATGTGCTCCTTTGCCAGTTTTACAAAAATCCCGTGTTTTGCAAAATACAAAACTAAATTGGCTCATTATTGAAAGAAGACACCTCAGAACTTACCCATCTTCAAAAATGAATCATAGTGATGATGGTTGCACAACATGAATGTATTTAATGCTATTGAACTATAAATGTAACAACAGTTAAGGTAACAAGTTTTAAATAATGTATATTTTACCATAATAAAAATGATTCCTTCCACTTTAATGTATTCAGCAAACGGCCCCAGGAAGTAATTTTGGGATCTCTGATGCATAATTTTGAAAGTAAAAAAAATACACCTTCTTACATTCAGGTTGGTATAATGATGACTAAGAAGTGTATTGTATGACCAGGTAGTAATATGACAATACCCTATAATAGCAGTAATAAGAAAAATTATGAAACAAGGAACACAGAAGGGATAGTTTCAGGATAGTAAAAGGACTAAAAGAATAAAAACGATGTGAAGCTAATGAGGGGTGTCGGGAAGTTAAATAGAAGCCAAGGGTGATTCCATGGGCATATGCCACACATGTCCCCATAGGAGTGAAAAAGTCACCAGGGTGGCTTCCAAATGGAACAGTAACTAAAAGTGGCAACTAAAGATTATATGAGCAGAAGAGGTTCAGACATAAAATATTTGGAAGGTGATCTTGAAAATCAATGCTTTGTCAATTTTCTTGGTGTTGGGTGAAGCCTAAAGCAGTTAAATTTCATATCCATATGAGTGAGGAATACAATATTCAGTCATATTTTAGAGTATCTTTTTAAAATTTTCTGTTCTCATTAACCATTTTGTCACTTAGAAACAACTCATAGTATAAAGACACCTGTGATTTCTTTCTCACAGTGTTATTACCAATTTATGTAAAATGAAAAACCACTGAAACTAATATATATATCATTAATGGAAATACATGATGTGTGATCAAAATATATGGTGAATGTTAAAAATGTTACTACAGTAAGACACATTGCATTAATTCCCCTCAAAATACTTCCCCTCGATTCAAATATGTCATCATCCTGCCACTGTCTGAAGCAGTTCTGGAAGTCCTCTTTCATGAGTGTCTTTAGGAGATGTGATCAAGAATGGCGACTATTGTTGCCAAATGCCATCCAACACAAAGAGAGGCTCACAAAAACATGGACTATCTCCCATTAACTGTCTCCTTATTCACCTTATTCACTGGATCTGGCCCTATGAGACTTTTGGGTTTTATCTGAAGTCAAAGTGACCATGAAAGGTAAACATTTTTAGTGTATTAAAGTCTTAGGAGCAAAAAATTATATATATGTATCTGAATCACCAGGTGAACGTACATAAAATAACATGTGATTTGCTTCAGAGGCTGGATCCACAAAAGGATGGCACTGGTAGTTAACCTTCAGTTGGGAGGCACCTCTCAGTCCCACGTGTTTGGATCTGACTCAAAGTAGAATGGAAGAGATATGGAAATGTAAATTAAAGCATTTCCTATGCCCTACATTGAATATTAGCCTTTCTTATTTCCCACAATAGCCATATGAATTGGAGAAATTATTTTAAACTCCATTTCATAAATGAGAAATTAATGCCCTGGCAATTTGAGTGACTTTTCTGAGGTCACACAGCTAGTGGGTTGGAATTCCATCTGCAGTTGGCCCAACTCAGCCCTTGCCCTTTCCGAGGTACTATGGTGCTTCCTTACAGATAGAACTAGATTTTCTATGAGTCTCTCCAGAACTGTTTGATAAGATGTCAAGAAAAAGCACTTATTAGATTGCAAATCTGGTTTAACTGGTAAGTCAAACCCTTTCCTCTGATCTGCTTGAACTGACCTCCTTCAAAAGGTGGACCCTGTGTTTAGAGGTCACACTGTAGCAGACTGTTGCTTCGGCCATTTACAGAACTACAAACCTTGAGTATGAAACCATCTTTTAAATGTATGTGTCAGGATTGTTAAAGGCTGCCAGGGGGACCCCATTGTGCTAACAGTCACCAGCATGTATATGATAAGCTTTCCTTCATCATTTTCTATAGTTCCAATATATAGGAAAAAACCCTTTGCTATGTGCTATCACAGAACACTGTTCCTTTGGGGTACTTAGTTTGCAATAATCATTAAGTGATCATTCCTTTAGCGTTCACCACTAGCTTGTATGTTCCACAAAGGCAGGACTAGTGCTTGTTTTTATCCTAAACATGAATGAATGAATGCTTTCCCATCAAAGAATCACATGACTACCTTTCTGGTCATAGAAGAAAGACACAAAGTGGGTGTGTCTTGGATGAATGAGCCTGTCTGTAAGGCTTGTCTAGTCATTCATCGACTAGAAGTCTAAGGTAGAAAAATACTGATTCTTGCTCTCTTGCTCTGGACTCTGGAGGCCCTAAGCTGCCCTAGAAGCAAAGATGATCTCGACTTACCTCTTTCTGATGGTATTTGATTGCCACTTTCAGTTTGGCAAGGTCATGGTACTTTTGGGGATCAAGCTCTTCACTGTGGTCATCTCTGTGGTTGAGGATGATCTCTAGTTCCCGGGAGCTCCGAGCTTGGTCCAGTAGGTCTTTGGCAAAGAGCTTGCACTGCTGAGAGAGCTCTTCATATTCAGCCTTGAACTCATTCTCCACCTTGCTGAGCTCCTTGAGCTCCCAGCCCAGGCGGAAGGCAGTTAGGATGGGGTCCTCACTTGATAAGGCAATGAGTGAGGGGCTTGCTAGGGCCTTATAGATGTTCAGTCTGGAGCGGGAGTGGCGCAGGCTATCTACCTCCGAACTGGACACACACTCCACACAGTTGCAGCGGATCTGGTGAGGCCGAGGTATAGTCACTCGTTTTTGGACAAGCAATTTGATGATCTCATAGTTGTTGGTGTGAGCAGCCAGCATGATGGGAGTGATGTCCGGTGTGAACTCAGAGAACTGTGTGTCCATCATCAGTGTGGGGACCTATGAGTATACAAAAATTGGAAGTATAGAAGGGCATGATTAAAATTTAGAGAGAGAAGGAGCAGAGAGCTCATCAAATACCTATTGGAGTGTCTGTTTTGTTGCCACTTCTTACCAGAATTGCTAATGTTAGTGGAATGCTTACTGAGTGCCAGGCATTGTTCTAAGCACTTTACACAGATTTACTTATTTAATTTGCACAACAACCGTGTGAGATAAATACTCTCTTTATGTGAAGGAGCTGAGACATCAAGAGTTTAAAGAACAAAGCCAAAGTTATGCAGTTTTTGGTAGCAGAGCCAAGATGCAAACCCAGATAGTATGTCTCTAGAGCTTGGCTCTTAAATTATGTCACTACAACATGCATAGTTCCATCGATGAAAAAATAGAGGAGACTAAAGTATTGGGTGTCCTGACCTTTTGGAGTTTAGTTGGGTAGATCAACTTATGTAAAGTTGGTAACTACTTAGTAGTTTGTGTTCAGTTCCAAATGAGTTCTCCAGACTCCAGTAATAATTAGTTGAAAGGTTAAAAATAGTCAATCAACCATCTTAAAGACTGTATAACTAAATTAAGCTCCGGTGTCTGAAGAGAAGACTCTCTCAAATAATTAAATTTGCTATGTATGTACTATATAAGGGAATTCAGAGGACCAAAGGCAAAGGCCCAACAGGATTTGTTCAATTTCCTTTAAGTCCTAGGAAGGTAAAGATAATTTGTTTTTGTCAGGAGAATTTAGTCTATAAATGAGGACTTCAGGTCTTATGGATGGGTTAATACTAGCAAAACATCCTTTGATAATAAATAGTAGGTATAAGTGAAAGATCTGTTTAGTATAGGTGAAAGGTGTGGGGAACTTTTTAGGTATTGAGCTGCACTTCTGGGAATGCAGAACTGATCAATGAATTTTTAAATCTTTTCAAACTTCAAATGTAGGTCATTTGGGATCTAGTCTGTTCTCAATTCAGTAATGAAACTGAGATTGCATTAGACACACAGAGGAGTGTAAACTTTAGTAAGATTCAGAGTTATAGTACAGGGAAGGCTAGAAAAATAAGGAAACTTATTTATATAGGGGAAGAGATGAGTAAAATTCCAGAAGATTGGGAAAATATGGCCAGGGATTTAGCTCAGTGGCTTAAGTGCCTGCCTGGCAAGCGTGAAGTCGTGAGTTTGATCCCCGGTACAAAAAAAAAAAAAAAAAGAGGGAAAATACTGGTCCTGTTATACTTAAGGAAAAACAAACAGTTCCTAATATTCATTTTAACTGGGGAGAACAGAATATGAATAATTAAAATTCTCACAAAAATGACAAATATTGTTTTAATCAATAGCATCTTTCTTTTACTTTCTAAACCTCTTTAAAAATAACTCATCATTGGTTATCTGCTGAGTGATTGACCTCTGAATCTTCCACAGATCTCTGAACCTTTCCTCACCCCTCCTATCATTGTGTACACCCATTACATTGTACATATCCAATAATAGTGGTTGGTTTGGAGTATCTGGTTATTTACCCATCCATCCTGAGGCATTGCCCTCGCAGCTCCCCATCATGCAAATTAAAAACCAAACAAATAAAAAAATAACTACTGGCTACTTGACAAAAGACTGAGTTACTATTTTTCATTATTTTTTCCTCCCTCCCACATGGCATGAGGGATTCCCTAAAGTGAAGTAGCCAGAGAAGAGAGAATGGGGAAGAAGTGTAAAGGAGGAGGAGTTTGCAAGAAATCTGTTTCCTTCCCTCAGAGGTTGCATCAGCCTCTGAATAGCTGAAAGCTGGCTACACTTCAGTAATCAATTGCTAGGATGGAGGAGCAAATAAACATTGTTAAATATTTAGAGGGAGCAGCTACAAGCAAAACAGCAGGAAATGAGCAACTTGGCTCATAAAGTAAATTGGACACAGGAAAGAATAATCTCAGAAATTAAAATAAAGCTACAGGCTAAGGAAGAATTAGGGCTGAGTGGGCCTGGAAATGAACATAAACATAATCAGTATGAAGCCTACAACTGAGAGAAGTTGTAAGTGAACAATGTGTCACAGTCTGTCCCAGGAAGAAAAGAACTCAGATCTGGGAAATACGTCCTTTCTTTGGGTGGAGGCATTCCTGAATCCCTGTCACCATTGAAAGGTGTCGAAGGAGGATACCCTGTGGCACAGGCTTCCTGAGTTAGATTGGCCGTACTGTCTGTGTTGTACCATGCGGCTCATCCTTTGTCCCTTTTCTCTCTCCTCTCATTTGCATCTTCTACTTTCCTTACTTTTTTCCTTTCTTATTTTCTTTTGTCAGTGCTGCCAGGCATGTCCAGGACACACAGAAATACCCATGAATATTACTTAGTCTCACTTGTGTCATAGAGACAAAAGGTTGCTGTCTACACCTAGAATATGAAATGCTTTCCAGAGCTATCTACACACATTGTCTAAAAAGGACCTTTTCCTTTATCTGGCTTTCTGAGTAATTGACACCAAAAAGGAAATCTGTTTTTTTAAAAAAAACAAAAACAAAACAAATTGGTCTCAGTGACCAGCCAGACTGAACTATCTTTTCTCCTTTAATCGGTGTTCTCATTCACAGGTTTCTACACTCAGCTTATACACTGCTCTCCCTGAGTTCCTTGTGGAATCCCTTATGAAGAATGGTCTTGCCTTATTTCTTTGCCAGTTAAGGCATACTGCAAGATCTAGCTTCCTTAATAGCGTATATTCTTCTTTCACTCATCCCTTGCTGCCCACCCAAATACTGTAGGCACCAGGTTACATTGAAAACAATCACTTTTCCAATGCTGCTTTACATTATTCTCTAATTATTTCACACATTTACTTATTGCCTCTTTTTTTTAAAAGAGGTGGTTCTGTCCTAAAGGCAGAATTGCCCTATTCTGTTTATGTCTTCTGACAGCAGGTGGCACTTAGTAAAAACATAAATCTATTCTCAAATTAAGGCAATGATTCTCTTGTTTACAAATCTACCTCCCAAAATTTGGGTCAACATTGAGTAAGTTTCTCCTGACTTTTACTTTCCCAGGCCAGCTGAGAAGATAGACTTCTCAAGATTCACTGGAGAGTTGACAGAGTGGATTATATTAAACTACCCTGAGATCTCAAAATTTGAGACAGACCCTCCTATATGTCATATTGCATAGTTATATTGCTTTGATATTGAGACTCTGATCCATAGACCACAGATGTCTATTACCTCCTCTATTCATTATTCTGCTCCTTTTTCCTTTCAATATCATGCAGGGATTGCGCACTATCATCAGGATAGCCAATGCAAAAAAAATGTTCTATGAGGATCTATGCTTTTGGATAATAATTTAGACTTTATGACATGATCTGAAAAGGTACCAGTCAGGTAACAGATAACAGAAACTGAAAGGTGTAGGTGTACATGCCTGATTTGAATAAATGAGTGATAGGAACTAGTAATGTGAGTCTGTCTCAAAGGGAGCAGCTGCTGCAAATTGATGTCATTCTGGCATGAAAGTGGGTTCCATGCTGTAATATTTCAAAAGAAGTCAGAAATATAGAGTGAGGATTAGAACAAAAGTTTTACTATTTTTTAGCTTAAAAGATTTGAAGATAGTGGATAGATCAAAGTACATATTTGAGGCAAATTTGACTTGATTTGATTAGTTTGTGACCCTTGTGCTAGGCATGAACTGTGACTAAGGAAGGATGGGAGCAGCTGCATATTTAGGAAGAGACTAGATGATACGAGGCCTTCTATGCCATTATGAATCTTATATATTATTTATTGGCTGTTGGGAGAAGTTTTATCCAGAAGAGTGACATAGGTTAGCAGATGTCTTACAAAAGTCAGCTTGGCCAAAGCATGGGAAATAGGTAGTGGTATTTTTACTGGTAGATGTTATTAATAAATATCTCTTTACGGGAGGAAAATAAAAGATTCTTATTTGTAGTGTTTTCTGATTTCTATGGTGTAAATACCCACTCTGTACCAACTTTAAGCTGCCAATATGACATAGTGGAACATAGACTTGAGAAGAGAAATAAACTAGATGTCACCAGCTGTAGTTATCAAGCTCCAGCCTACTGCTGAGTGAGCTTCAGAATGGTAGACTAGTTAAAAGATACTAGCAGTCCAAGTGAAGAGGTGGTAAGTGTTTAAATTAGACACTAATTCCAGAGGCATACAGAAAAACACCCAGATTTGAAATATTTATTATATGTATTGAATAAAGGAAGGAGAAGAAACCAAGGAAACTGGTTTTCTAGATTGCAACGCCGATTGAATGGCATTGTTCCTAATTAAGATAATGAATTCAGGACGATGAACAGAATAAAGGGTTTTAAAAATTCAGTTTGAGAAATGTTGAGTTTGAAGTCATAAATGAAAAAGCAACAGGAAACTGTATAATTCCAGTTTGAATCTTGTAGGAGAGGTCAGGGCTGAAACTAAAGATGTAAGAATCTTCAAGTAATAATAGTAGATGAAACCAAGGAGTGACTGGGATTGGCGTGTACTTCCCCTTGTTCACCCACATCTTGACCCATTGATCTACCCTGAGAACTTTTTCTTGTCTCAGTTTCTGGAACTGACTCTTGATGCAGTAAATGCTCAAGTGGCCAGCTTCAGCCTCCTCCATTCCAGATTCCAAAAATTAGGGTTTTGCATTGGGGCACCGTCTGTGTTCTACTGATTGCTGAATCACAACTCTTCCTCACCCTTGCCCTAGTGTGCAAAAATTCTGAGCATCTGGCTGAATACCACATGCCTTTGGTAATAAATGTGGAGGTGAAGGGAAGGAGGGCAAGCTACAGCTTGAATACTTTGATATGCTTGGGAAGAGGAACCACAGAGGAGAAGAGATGTTGCAGATAAAGGGAAGGTGGGGATCATGCATGGGTGGTTTAAGATGCCTGAAGTGATGAGGAGGTGTAGTCAAGAGCAAAGGTGGGATTGGGGGAACTTAATCTTGGTCTGGAAGGATGCCTTATTCTCAGAGAATGAAGGAAAAAGTTGGAGTGGACCTATAGTTAAGTGTGCCATTGGAGAGCCCTAGTAGTTGAAGAACGTCCCATCTAAAAATGTTGTTTCCTCATGGAAATGGTAAGTGAGATCAGATGTTAAGAGCGAAGGAGGAAGAAGATAATAGGGTGCATGGAAAAAATTAAATCTATGAGATATTTGCTTGGGGAAAAACAGAAGAAGCTGATTGTTATGGTTTGTATCTAAAATGTCCCTCAGAACTCTCATGTGTTTGGAAAGTGATTGGATCACGGGGTTGCTATATGTATCACTGGGTTAATCTACTGATTTCACAGCTGAATGTGCTGTTGGGGGTGGGCCCTGGTCAGAGGAAATGAATCACTGGGTGGGGCATATTTTTGTCCCCAGCTCTTCATTCTCTCACTCTCTGCTTTCTGGCCACCATGACCTGAGCAGGTTTTCTGTGCCAGGCCATTCTACCATGTGTTTTCTGCCTTAGAACTGGCTAACCATGAACTCAAACCATGGAAACTGTGAACCAAAAATAAACCTCTCCTCATTTAAATTGTAGATGTCAGGTATATTGTCCCAGTTATAGGAAAGTAACCACAGATATTCCTCATTTAACAACTTAACAACTTTGGATTTATGACCAAGGTGTGCTGTTTGGACTTACAAATCAACTTTTTTGAGTATGGTTCTGTATATTTTGTTTATAGGACCTTGGTATTTTTTTGTACTATACGCCTTATTTATACAGTACTATAGTCTTTGCTGATTTTACTGTATAGTACAGAACTGTAGTTTTACTTTGTTATATATTACAGTACTGCACATAACAGTTATGCAAATAATAGCCACATCATCAAGTTAAAGTTTCCTTTGACTATTTCTTTCTTCTGAATATTTTAATGTACATACTATATACAGTTCCTCATTTAGCGACCAATTCAGCCAGTGGGCTACTAGCAGGAATTGGACATGGTCAATAAATGTGGAATGTGTGTAAAATACTCAAAAGGAAAAATGGAAGAATTGACCAGCTGTGCTGAAGTCTTAGGTAAATTAGACACTATAAATTTGTAATGGCAGCCATACATGGAAGTATGTGACTTTTCTTCCTTTTGGCAGCTTTGATAGTATGCATGAAGGGATGGAAAATTCACGTTGTTGGATTAATCCAGGGTTGCGTTTGCACCTAGGATGAGAGGAAGTAGAGGATGAAGTATTGCAGATGATTGAGTATGAGGCTCAGCTAAGATAGGTATGGGCTGAAAGCCTGGAAGAAAATGGAGGTGTGAAAGGAGTAGAGGTCTGTTTAAAGTCAGAGAGCAGTCAGTCAGAATATATAAAGTAGCAAGAGAGGAGACTGGGCAGAAGTAGGACACTAGCATGCATGATGTCCACAGTGGAGCAATGCTGAATGAGGACCAGCTCCGGCTTGCACATGAGCATAATGGACTGAAGAAGAGTGGACATGGGGCTCAAGGGAGATGGGGAAGCCAAGGATCTGACAGGCCAGGATATTGTTTGAGATGTTCAAATGGGTACCAAAGTCACACATGGTAATCAGACATCTTAGACTAGAGAGGACAGCTGTGATCTAAGATACAAGGTAATCAAAGCCCTTTGGATAATGATTAAATCAGTAGATGATCAGCAGTTGGTAGAACAGGGTATGTGCTTGTATTATCCTGAGGCCTTTCCCACAGTGCAATTTAGGCATATCTTTTGGCTTTGCCATTTACTTGTCTTCTACCTATAAAATAGGAAAGGGAACAGCTGGGAGAAGTATGAAAATGTAATGAGATTCTGTGTGTATTTGCTATACAGGGTTTAGAAGATACTAGATTATCCTTACCATTATAACAACAAATATGTTATAAAATTATTCTAATGAAAACACACTCCAAACACAACTGTGTTTTTTGTTCATTATATCCTAGATACAGCTGTAACATGGAAAGCCTTAAAATAATCCTCTCCATCTCTTGTATACTTTTTAAGGATTTATCTAGTTTAATACAGGTTAACACAGAGCTGTCTTTCACCTTCCTGTTTGTTAACTCAGTGCTACCGTGCAAGCCCCTTTATGGACTTAACCAGTACTTCTATGTATGGGTTGCCCTTATATTTTAGACTACTTCTATATAGATTAGGTTCACTAAATTTTATCAGTTTTCCACCCACATTTGTGGGCCTTTGGGTAATTCTAGGTGACTGGTCAGTTAATCTCTGAAGAAAAATAATCCACACCAAATTGTTAATTATTAATTATCTGGAGCTGTCCTGGCAGAGGGCATATGCTTTTTAACCAGTGACACCTAGAAAAAACACACTGGCTTTGGCTGAAAGATGAGATTTTTAAGAAGTATACTGGTGGGGATTTAAGTACAGTAGAGGATTTTCCTGGGCTTTACAAATGACTGCATAGCTTGCTTCCTACTCTATTTTCAGGTAGAGTACACTCTACTACTAGTGGAGGCTTTGTAAACAGCTTTCTCCAAGCAATCATTAAGAAAAATTGGGAAAGACTTAGAATTGTGTAAAAAGGAAAGAAGGAGGGCCTGTCTAGTATATTTTCTGGATTATATATGCTTTTAACTATTGAGTTCACAATTCTATACATTATAATGCAAATATTTTTTATCTAGTGTAATGGAATTGATTATTGCCTTGCAGATAATTGACTATTGTGCATCCATCTGTGGATTTATTTCAACGTTCCTGATCATCTATAAGCAACCACATTCTGTAAAATGCTGCATGATATTTAGACTCCACAGACCATATGATTCTACATTTTAGTTCAAAACTAGGCACAGATAATATGTGAATGAGTGGGCATGGCTGCACTTCAATTAAATTTTATTTACAAACACAGGTGATAGTGCAGATTTGGCTAGCAGGTCATAGTTTGCTGACATTTGGCTTATTGGTTCTCTTGTTAATTAATGACTTCAGTGAAATCTTTGACATGTATTCACTTTATCCTGGGTTTTTAAAAAAACTTTTATTTAAAGAGAAAAAAAAAAACCAACCAGACAAAACAGAACAATGGTAGCAACAATACAGAATTCCAAAGGGAAAAAATAAAAGAACAAAAAAAAACCAAAAAGCAAAAACAAAAACACTAACTTTAAATTTGCATGAGGATCATAATGTAACCTGTTTTTCTTGTCAAAATATCCTGAAACTGTGATTTTATCTTCAAATTGAGGTCAGGTTGAAAGTTCAATTGTATTGCTTTGTAATGAGTTTTGCTTTCTCTTTCAGCTCCAAAATCATGCTGAATGATATTAGGCTTCTTGTTAAAAATCATGTTTTGTTATTTTCAAAAAAGAATAAAAAATGATGAGGATTGGGAAAATGAGAAAAAAAATCAACAGGCTAATAAATTAGATTTGGTTCATATTACCTAAAACTGTACTTCTAAACAGCCTGATAGATCAGCCAACTTGATTGGATTTTAAGACGTGCAATGATGTGGGTGAAGGATATGACCACTAAATAAGTTACATTGCCTGCTTCTGCCTTGGGCTTTGCATGCAGGCCCTAATGACTTTATTCCTGTATGTGCCCTAATACTCCGTGTTGAAAGGACTATGCTCCTTCTAGATTAATAAACATGAGACAGAATCACCCTGCTAAGAGCTCATCACATAAAATATCTCAGTGCAGTGAGCAAAGTGAGCTGATGTTACCTTCCTCATATTTTCAAGTAAATTCCACTGCCAAAAGACACCACTGAGGAATAGGTGAATGCTCCATTCTCTTCACTCTCAGGACAGGATAAAGCTTTTACAAGGTCACTGTTCACAAAGGTCCCCAATGATACATTCATTTTTATTAACCTCATCACTACAGTCTGCTCTTTGGAATTTTTGTGAACCCTATTGTTACTTGTCTTTGTCAGTCACCCTTGGTGGAAATCATTACAAGCTTCTGAAATTAGGCTCTCTATTTGTAATTAATATGAAGACTCTTATCAGGAGCCACTACATTCATGCCCGCAATGCCATCTGTTCACAGACCAACCTCTGACTGGCACTTGGTCACATAGTTGGCCTGATAGCATGATGTTGGAAATGAATATTTTGTCTTGTGCTTGGATTTAACGGAATTTCAATAGTTCTTCTTCCATCTGCTGGATCTCTTCATCCCTAACCTAACACACCAGATAAAATCAATGCTAAACCTCTTTCAGCAGTCCAAGGAACTACTGGAAATGAAATTTCATTTCTCTGCATTACACAGAAATCAAGAACACCAGCATCTGATCAGTTACATTACCAGTCTCCTGCTCTATCTATAGGTTTAGTTAGCTAGTAATGGTGACAGATGAGCTACTGGGGACAACAATTGGTATCAGATGAGAGAGAATCTTTTTCTCAGATTCTGATAAAAACAAAACCATCATAACTAGGAATTACTGGATCATTTCAGCTGATATAGTAATTTAAACTAAAACCTTAGAATGAATGATTACAATGAACAACACTTACTTGGAAATTGTATTAGTCAGCTTCATGTAACAGTACCAAAATATGTGAGATAATTAACTTATAAAAAGAAAAATGTTATTTATTTTAGTTTGAAGGTTCAAATCCAAGACTTACTGGCTTATTGGTTTGGCCTCTTATGAGAATAATAGATGGCAAAGCAGAAGGACATAGTTGAGCAAGTGGTAACATCACAAACTAGAAAGCAGAATGAGAGTACTGGTTGGAAGCCCACAATCTCTTTTGAAGTCACATCCATTGTGACCAAAGATCTTCCATTGGATCCTACCTCCTAAAGTTCTACAGCATCTCCCGATAATATCTGTTTAGGGACGAAGCTTTTAACACATGAAACTTTGGAGAATGTTACCCATATTCCAACTATAGGAAGGTTAATGTCACAGAACCCACTTGTGAATATATATATATATATATATATATATATATATATATATATATATTCATTAGCCTGAATATCAGGGATAAAAATAATACTAATGGCTACTATTAACTGAGCACTTTTCATATGCTAGACACCATACTGGAGTACTTCATTTAGTCTTCCTTATGGCTCTATGCTACAGGCATAATAATTATCCTTCTTTTATAATTGAGAAAACTCAGCCACAGAGAAGTAAATTTTCTTTCACATAGCTGGAAAGTAGAGGAGCCAGAATTTGAACGCAGGCAATTTAGCTCCAAAGCCTGTAGTGTTAACTGCTATACTCCACACCTTAAATGGAAAAAGACCAAAAATATGAATGACATCAATAAACAAACTTAAAATTGCAACACTGAATATATACACTTATTTCAAATATGTATCACAGGTTTTGTTGAATATTAATTAACATTTCGTACTAATCTATTTTTTGAATTAAATTTTATTTTAAAGAAAAAAAGAAAAGAACAGAAAAATCAAGATGCAAACAAACCTAAAACACAACAATACCAAAAGCAAAATGACAACAATTATAGCAAAAAAAAATAAACAATAGCTATGCAGGTTCTCAAAACAAGATGATAGGAATCTAACAATTGTTGTCATACTGCATATTTCTATCCTCAAAATAGTTGCTCAGTTTACCAGTCACAGGAATAAAACAAAACCATAAAATGGAACAAAACATTGGATTTCAAAAACAAGACAGAAGGAAATCCCCCACAGTTGCCACATTATATACTGCCATCCTCCAAATAGATGCCCAGACCACCAGGCTTAGGCTTTGTCAATCAAACAATACAGACATCAAGCTATTCCTTTCACCTCAGTGGCTATCATCTCACCCTGAGTTTCTCTGAATCAGCCAGTTGCTTATGGCGAAGGGAGAAATACTCTTCTGGTTTCCCAGCTCACCTACCTCATGGGAAAGCATGGTTCATCTTCTTGCTAAGTCTCTTCCCATTCCCCATGATGGACCCTGCCTCATGGGAAGGCATGGTTCATTTTCTTGCTGAGTCTCTTTCCAATTTCCATGGTAGACCCTGTCTCTTGAGAATCTAATTTAAAACCAGTTAAACATTGCCTAGTATCGTTCAGGATTTGGTAGGTAGTTCACAAAGGCATTGTTTATTTAAACCATTGTTTATTTCTCATTAAAGGCAGGATTTTAAATTTTCAAAGGTAGCTTCTACCTTTAAGAGAAAAAAGGGTGTGGTTAACTCCATAGGTTGCAAATTTATAATTTCAGAGTGCTTGTTAGAGGAAACCTGGGAAGATATTTTTTCTCAAGCCTGGATTGTCACAAAGAGTTAAACAAACTATTCAATACATTTTTATTTGCAAACTATGGATTATAATGAGTGGAGTTACACACTCCAAAAGTAAGGTATATCCTGGAATGGATATTGGAAATGAAAGAAAAGACAAAAAATGCCAAGGTAGAAGAGTCACTGAATGGCTTTTTGGGTGTCAGACATCTGTGAAAACATTGTAGACATAGTTAAAATGTGGCATTTTCCATGAAACTGTGAAAGTGATTTAATGAGACAAAATAAGTAAATTAGAAAATACGACTTGTTATTGAGATAGGAAAAATATCAGAAGTGAAAATCTGGCCAATGCACAGAGGAATGAAGCCAATGTAGCAGAAAATCTCCCCACATGCAGTATGCTTCAGTTGCCCAGGTGACCATTCTTGTTGCAGTTTTGGTTGCTTTTGTCTCTTAAAAATGACTGGTCACTGTGATGCATATCTGATCATTATCATGAATATTGTAAGAATAAATCAAAGACATCCAAGTACTCTGCCTCTGTACTTCCTCTTCTTACCCCATAAAAATCTCTCTCCCTGAGCCTTTGGATACTGACATTTTGAGGAACAATTGATTCCTAGTCAGTGCCCCTCTGAAGTTAAATAAATCTACCTATAAATCCTGGGTGCACACTAATCTACTAGTGTGAGCATACAGCTAACATTGTGGGGTAGGCCTGTGGCTCAGTTTGATATAAATAGCTTTTCAGGAAAGTCACTGTTTTTGGTTCATTTTTTTGTAGGTCACTGTGTGATTTTTAAGGTAAAATTTTCTTGTAGATTACTTTATTGGAAAGAAGATGGTGACAAGCTAACTTAGAGATTTCTATATCATTACTCATGACTAGTGTGAGTTTGAATAGCACAATAAAGTTTTCTGGACAGGGCTAGAAAATCATGTGCAGACCCAGGACCACCAGAAGAAATGGCAATCAGATTGCCATCAACTATAGAATAGGTTTCACTATAAATAACCAATTATCATTTTATAATTTTTAGGGGGTACTGGTCTTGATTCGAGCATATATCTTTGTAAAATTAAGTCAGGTTTAACAAAAAGGGCCTTTTGTACAACTAGCGGCATTGAGAACCTGTATTTTATTTTAAGCAATCTAGAGCTTACAACTGATAGATGGTAGTTATCATGAAAAACACAAGTTTAGGCCTAGAGAAAAACTTAGGTGACCAAAACTAACTCATTTGGTTCTTAGAGTGTAAAAGGAAAGTTATTAAAGGTTAGTTCTAACCATCACTCTGAAAGGTAATGAGTAAAGAAAAAGGCCTAAAGTAGACTTGCAATAGATAAGCTATATATTTCTATAACACATGATGGACATTGTCTTAGTTACTTTTCTCATTGTTGAGACAAAATACCTGACACCCAAAGTTAAAAGAGGAGAGATTTACTTAGCTCACAGTTTGTAAAGGTTTCAGTCCATAATGTGTTGGTTCCAAGGCAGAGTGCCATGGCAGAGGGACATTGCAGAAGGGAAATAGTTCATTGCAGGTAGAAGACAGCAAAAGTAACCAAGCAACCACCCACAAAGGACAAGCAGCTAGTCTCTTTCTGTCCCTTATATGTTATATGTAAGCCCAAAGGTCAGGTAGTGCTCACACCCAGAACTATGCCAAACCACTCAGTGTAATGATTTAGTAATGAAACATCCTTAATCCCAGCTTCACACATTCTAAATCCAGCTCCCTCTGAAAAAGCCCATCTATGACCACATGAGACTTTAGGGGGATATCTAGACACAAGCCATATCAGACATTTCCATTGCAGAAGGAGAAATAGGCAAAAAGAAATGAGCAACAGAACTGGAACATGTTTGTAATCCCCAGCACTCTGTGAGGCTGAGGTCGGAGGATAGCAAGTTAGGGCCCAGTCTTGGCAATTTAGTGATTTAGAGAGATCCAGCCTAAAAAAAAACAGGGGAGGCTGGGAATGCACTACATTGCAAAGCCTTTGGGTTCAATTTCCAGTACTGAAAACAAAAAAAAGCAACAACAACAAAACCAGTAACAAGTCCCATGTATGTCCAACCCTAATAGGGAGAAACACAGTTGTTCTTAAACTTTCAGAACACTTTTGCTTGACTACACATCTCACTTCCTGCACACCTTGATGAGGTGGCTGTGCCCCCAAGGCCTTAAAAAGTCCCACCCCCAAGCTTTTTCTGGGCTCATCTCAGCCTGAAGCTCTTCCAGCTGCACCCTGGGACGCTACAGTTTTGAGGTCTCAGAGATACTCCTGCTGCAACTCTACTGAGCATTTCCCTGGTGGGGAATCTGTGCAGCATCTCTCAAATCACAGTTATACTTGGGGTTACTCCAGTGGAGGCTCCTGTGATAGCTTGATACCTGCAATAAGTCTACCTGGGCCACAGATTGTTCGAGGCATCCTTTGAAATCTACGTGGAGCCCTCAATGTCTCCATAGCTCTTGGCTTTTGTGTGCCTGTATAATTTGTACCATGTAAGCACTGCAGAAGTTTACTGCTTGTACATTCCAGAACAACAGATTGAGGTGCATCTTGACCTGTTTGAAACTTAACTGGAGTGCCTGATACCTGTTACACTGGAATTTGGGTAGAAGACACCTGAGAGAGTCCCAGGCAATGAGCCTGTGGAGGGTGTCCTGGGGCTGGATGTTAAAAGCATTCTGTCTTCCTGGAGCTCTGGGCCTGTGATGGGAGGGCAGACTCAAAGATCTCTGAAATGTCTGAAGTATCTTCCATTTTCTTGAGGAGTCTTTCTATTCGCTTTATTTTTCTTTGAAAAAGTACTAATCTACACCTTTAGTTTCCTCCTTTGAAAATGCTCTTTTATTCTCTACTACATGGCTAGATTAGGAATTTTGCAGATATTTCTGTTCTGTTTCCTGTTTAATTATGGTTCTACTTTAAGTCATCCTTTTGCTCTCTCAATTCACTGTAAGCAGTTAAAAGTAGTCATGCAGCAGTGTGAATACTTCACTGCTGAGAAATTTCTTCTGCCACACATCCTAGTTCATTGCTATCAAATATCACATTCTGTAAAGTCCTAAGACATGGATGCAAATCCAGCAAATTCTTTATAACTGTAATGAGAATGGCCTTTACTCCGGGTGCTAATGCATGCTTCTCAGTTACGTCTAAGACTTCATTAGAATGGCTTGTACTGTTCCTATCTCTATCAGCATTCTGGTCACACTCACTTAGCAATCTCTAAGAAATTTCAGACTTTTCCTAAAATTTTTTGTCTCCTAAACCCCCACCAGACTTGCTCTAAATGCTCTGTTCATAGTAATACAGATTTTTCCTAGCATTTGCCTCCAAATTATAGTTCTGGCCTCTACTCATTACCCAGTTCCAAAGGCATTTCCACATTTTGATGTGTTCGTTATTAGCAATAGCTACATTTCTCAGTGCCAGTTTTTTGTATTAGTTCATTTTCTGCTTTTCTAAAAAAATTTTATTGTTATTTTATTTGTGTTTGTGTGGTACTGGGGATAGAATTCATGACATTCTTGCCAGGCAGGCGCTTATGCCACTGAGCTAAATTCCCAGCATTTTCTCTTTTTATAAGCTGCATAGTATATACTAGGTGATTTATAAAAAAGTACAGATGTTTTGCCGTACCACTTCCTTGGTATACATCCAAAAGAATTAAAGCCATCGTATAGTAGAAGTATCTGCATAGCTACGTTTACTGTGGCACAATTTACAGTAGTCAGGATGTGGAATCAGCCTCGGTACTTATCAACAGAAGACTAGATAAAGAAAATGTGGTATTCATACACAATGGGGTATTAGTCAGCTATAAAGAGAGTAAAATTATGTCATATGCAGGAAAATGGGTGGAACTAGAGGTTGTTATGGTAAATAAAATAAATTGGACTGAGAAAGACAAGTAGTCAGATGTATTCCCAAACATGTGGGATCTTTAAAAAAGACATGAAGGTTGAAGTGAGACTATTATTAAACAAAAAGAAGAGAATGAAAGGAGGAATGGGATAAAAGAGAAGAGGATATAATTAAAGTATGTCATACATATATGAAAATATCACATTGAACCTAATAGTTTAAAAAATGAATATGCAACATAAAATATATACTTTCATGCAAGGTAAAAATGGGAAAAGAATAGAGAGGTTTATTTAGCTTGTGATCCCAGAAGCTGAAAAGTTTGAGAGCTTGGTGTTGGCATCTGCTCAGCACCTGGTGAGGGTCTGCTTGCTAAATAACTTGAATATGACATGGTGAGACTAAGCAAGCAAGCCAGAGACAGCTTGATTTTATAACAAAGCCACTACCATTACCCATTAATTCATTAATCCATGCATGGATTACCCCATCCAAGAAAGCAGAGCCCTCATGACACAATGTATTCCTAAAGGCTCTACCTCCCAAATACAATTAACATATGAGTTTGGGTGTTACATTTGCAATACAAGAAATTTTGGGACTCATTCCAGCCACAGCATTAAATGTCCTCCTGGGGAGGCGAAACTGTAGAGTATAAATCAGAGAGCTAGTCACATGATAAGAAGGGATTGGAAGCTTGGCTGACTGATGCTGAACTGCTATGCTGCTGGCTCTAGTTCTGTGAGTATTTACAACTAGAAAGAGGATGAGTCCCAAATCCTGCACTGAATCATCTAATGGAAATGGATGGAAGAGTCATATCCAGAGAATGAAACATCATCATCTGGAGGTTTGGGAGTCTAGTGGTGGTACTAATGGACTGCAGTAACAAGTCAGCATAGAGATTGCCTTTCCATGGCATGGTGCTACTATCCTCAGCTACACTGGAAAGGAGTCCGTGGGCATGGGCTTCATGGGCTGGCCATGGATATCCTAAGCAAACATGAAACAAACCTACCATGATTACCATTAATAACAGGAAATGTTTTTATTGCTTAGTCTTCTGGAGCTTCTGGGGCAATTTTTAATTCAGGATCTTTCAGGAACTCCTTATCTAGGATTTCTGAGTGGCTTCTCTCAAAAACACCAATACAACCAGAAGCCCCTCCCTCTGCAGCATGATTTGACCAGGACTGGGAAAGATTTGAGAAAAGAAGCCTAAGCCTAAACACTGACTTCTAAGAGCCTTGAATTCATCCAGCACAGGCATCTCAGGGGCACGCATTTCAAGAACATTTCTTCCTTCTTTAAGAGAAAAGCAGAATTCAAAATATCTCTGGTGGCCTTGGCAGCATACATCATGAAAAACTGTTGATTTTTCAGTTCACAGTGGTCACGATTAAATTACAGAATGACTAATAAAACAGTCATTCACAAACATGTAACTTTTGGTTGAAAGGAAAAGTAATTTTAATCTCTTGGGGATTAAAGCTATGGCTATTATGTTGTCATTATTCAATTGTAAGCAAGTTCTTTCCAAACATAGTGTCTGACAAACAAAACTTTTGTAAAAAAATTCTTACACTGTACTGCTTTTATTAATTTATTTTCTCTCTGTCACATTTAAAAGAGGAAACTCAAGAAATCTCTCTCTCTCTCTCTCTCTCTCTCTCTCTCTCTCTCTCTCTCTCTCCCTCTGTCTTAATTTTAGTGTTTTGAACTGGCGGCTGCATTGTGAATTATCCTATCTCAGGCAAGATGCCTTTAGTTCTTGCCAGGAAATATCAACTGTGGAAGAAAAGGAGCAGGAGGGTGGTTGCTTCTGCTTAAGAATGAGGAAGGAGAGCTACTTTGGGATTCTAACCATACTGGTCATGCCTCTTGCCTGCCTTTCTCCCTGTAAGTTTCTAGGAAAGGGATGTTGGGTGCTGTTTCTCCAGAGAAAGGCAAGTTAAGTACTGATCACTACTGAATCAGCATCCTTATTTTCCTAAAGTGAAATGTGTCCCAAATTTAAAAAGTGGAAAAGGAAAGCATTTGAAATTTAATAATGGCCTTTCAGTCACTCTGCAGCAAATTTTCAGGCATGTACCCCAGGGCTAACCCAAAGGAGGGCTTAAAAGGGATTGGGGTTCCAAATTAAATCTACTCTTCAGTATTCTCTTTTGTTTTCAGTTAATATAGGATAGGGATTTCAAAGATAGATAAAAAAAACTGCAAGTGGGGAAGGAAATAGAGTACCCAGCATTTGGACGGCTCTACCAACACAGGGATTGCTTATCCTTGACAGAAAAGGGCAGCAAATGTGATTAGGTATATAAGCCAGAGTTTTAGCTTTATCTATGGTCACATTCATAAAATTGAAGGCTGCCTAGAGGTTCCAGCTATGCATTTGAAAATTCTTGGCAACTGACTCTTGTACAGAATTCTTCAGGATTTCTTCCACACTCAGCCAAGACTCTATTTCAAATTAGCACTAAGGTATTAATTCATTCAGAAGCTAGAGGATATTAAACCTTGAACTGATTGCAATGACAGAAGAATGAATTAGATTGCCACTGTGTTTCATTAATCCTAGTGATACTACAGTTCAGTGAACTGAGTCAGACAAATATCTCCAGAACCCCAGAGGTTTTATGCTAAGAAATGTCAATGACATCGTTGTTAATGGAGTTGCACTGAACACCCCTGTGGTTTTTTATTTACTGGAGCTTTTTATTCTTGCCTGTCTACTACGTCAATTATGTTCCAGGCACACCACCCATTTAATAAGTGAGTTTATAAAACTACTTTTAGAATAATTCCAAAACAATGCACATTTCCTCAAGCACCCCTGTGAGATATTTTAGTATTACTCTTCCACTTTTCAATAGTAAGAGGTTAAATTATAAAAAGGTTGAGTAATTTTTCTCCAGCTACCCAGCAGTTGAAGGATCGAGTCAACTTAAGAATATCACTCCCAGGCTTTGTTTATCACATTCATGTACCACAGTTGATACACACATTGCAAAATGTGTGCATTAAAAGAGAATTTGGGGATGACATAGTCTGGCGTCTTAGTTACTTTTTACTCATCGCTGAGACAAAATACCTGATGCCCAAAGTTAGGAAAGGAAGGATTTATTTCTTACAGTTTTTGAAGGTTTCAGTCCATACTTAGTTGGCTCCAAGGCAGGGTGGCATGGTGGGCCCGCAGTTCAAGGCGGCTGCAAAACGCAAGCGGAAACCGGCAAGAGAGACAGACACCTTTTTCCTGCCATTATATCACATCCTGGCTCCAACCCCTAGGAGGGTGTAGCACTGACACCACCAATCCAAGCACTAGACAATGAACCCATCACAAATGCACAATGCAACTACATGAGGCCTGGGCACCACCGACATAACCATGACATCTGGTCTCGTAATAGATATTTAAATCTTTTGATAATACTCCTGCCCAGTAGCTATTCTGCCTCTGCCCCAACATGTCTTGTGATAAGCAATTCCATTTCTCTGTAGTTTTGAGATTATCATTTTTAAATTGGGTGGCTACACTTCCTTCTTCGTCAAACACTGTTCAATGTCCTTGTGGTATTTCCCCTAGCCGTAGAATTCTTTAAGAATGCTTTTCTGAGCAGTGATGTGACATCTGGCTGGCAGTGAGAACAGACTCCTTCTTTCTTCCTAAGGTATCTTTCTTCACAGTAGCGGTAGTGATTTCCCTGATTTGGCAGCCAGCATGTAACTCTGACAATTTCAGCAGCTGCAAGAAATTTGGGACACAATAGCCTGCATCAAAACTCATGTAGCCTCACTACAGGTCAATGTCCTGAAAAAGAAGGTGGTGTTCCTGGACGGCATTTAAGAAGACAAAGGCTGCCATTGGCCTATGTGGGATTGAAGCTGTGATCATTCTGGAAGTAACTGGCCTCATCCTCAGATGTAAAGTCCATGGTTTTCTGCCCTGTGATAGAAAAGTGGGAGTTCTGACACCTAAGGTGACAAAAATGAGGAAGTGGAAAGAGAGGTGGGGGAGATAGCAAGTAGGCCAAATAGTAGATGCATTATAATCATCATTTCAGTAATGATATATCTGCATTTGGCAAGAAGAATGACTGCAATGCTAACTCTTATATTCTTTTTAATCCTGGCTTTTTCTAAGAATGCCACTTAGCCCAGTGCAGCACAATTCATAATGGCTAAATATTAAAAGCATCCTATATTTCCATCAACACATGCATCGATAAAGAAAGTATGGTATCTGTAGATAATGGACTGCTACTGTGCCATCAAGAAGGCTAAATTTGAGTCATTTGTAGGAAAATGGGTGCTTGAGACTATTTTTTTATTTTAAAGAGAATAAAACAAAAGAGGACAGAACAAAGCAGATCAGAACAGAACAACATAAGCAACACAACACTTTACAATAAGACAATCAGACATTAACAGTAGCTATCAAACTATATCTTTCTCTGCTATAGTTGAGCATAGTTTCAAATACAATAATATCAAACATAACACAATAGTATAAAACCATTCAAGAGAGTGAAAGAATTAAAGGACATTCTGAACCAAATAACTATGATCAATAGCTACTATAATATCTCATTTTCAATAAAAAGATTTGTTTATACTATCACATATATTAAAATCCCAATAAGACACAACATGATAGAACCGATGGTAATGGTGCTTGAGGCTATAATGTTACATGAAAGAAATCAGATACACATGCTGAAATATCACATAGTTTCTCTTATATGAGAAACCCAAAGTATAAATACAGAGCAAAATAAAAGATCATAGGAAATAGTGAGATAGAACATTTGCAAAAAGGGAGGGGACTAAGAGAGGGAAGGACGGGGGAGATAAGAGAGCCATAGGGGATAAAAATAGAATTAAGATGTGTTATGTATATGGACCAACTCACTATGGGTAAAGTAATCATGTACTTAAACACAAATTAACAAAAAACACAAATTTAAAAAATTTTAAAAAATAAAAAGAACCACAAATGATCATCAGAAAAAAATAGTAATGATGTTTTCTCATCATGTAGTTCATTCCCTCTAGACATGAGATAACTCTATGCTCATCTACTCAATCTGTTGGATGCCTGACTCAAGGGTCTTTCAGGTAACATTTCAGCCTGTTCTGTTTGCTGCTGGGTAGTGTTCTCTAATCTTGAAGACAATGGGTGACAGAAATGATCTACCAGTTGAGTCATTCAGTTAAATTTATTAATTCACATGTCCTTCTGGGTAGCTTAAATGAAAAAGTAATAAGAACAACCATTTTAAGTGAAAGAGTAATAGGAATGACCATTTTCAATAAATGCCAGCCTAGCTCATTTGAAGGACTTCCTCCAAATAAGATCTATGAAAATTTCTCCCTAGTAAGTTCCAGGATCTAGAGAACACTTTCTGTTCTGATCAGATAAGCAATTATACAAAAGAGCCTAGCCCTGGTTGCTGAATATGTAAACCTACCTTGTTCCACTTCCTAGTTTACAAATGGGAACCAGCTAGTTGAGAAATTACAGCATTATCTGATTAAAATGATGAGTCTTTAATGCTGAAAGAGAAAAATCAGGCTTCCAACACGGAAAGCAGAAAACCAGACACCAAGAGCAGGCATGAACACTCACCATGATATCTTCCTTCTGTAATCTCAGAGGAAGGCTAGTTGCTTAGCAAAAGCTCTGAAGTATTACCACATTTCTACCATGAATTAATGTTTCTTATCCAATTCCAGGGGCTCTTGGCAACAAATTAAATGGGTTTTTAAAATAAATGTCTTTTATTTTAGAGAATGTATTTTAAATGCTTGCCTGTCCGGACTGCAATAATCAGGAGTCAAAGATATTGTCATCGCAGGCACTTATATAACCTTCTAACAATGTGTCTCTAGATCCCTGCCATGTAGTGGAAGTCTTGAATTAGGAGGCTAATATCTTTTAGGGCATCATTGACATCGGAAAGTTTGCCTGAGTTTTATTTAGAGCAAGTATCATCTCCTTGAAATAGCAAATATTTTATTGAGTGGTATTTGTGTACCTTTATAACGTCTTCCTGCTAAGAGCTAAAAGAGAGGGGACTGTTTAGTCTAGAATGAAGGAAATAGGGTAGATGCAAGGAATGTAGTTCATATATTAGAATCTAGAATGGGTGACTGGAGGATTCCTTAAAATCCACTGAGTGGCTTTCAAGACAGGAAAACAAATTAATGTCGTGAAAATAATACTCAATTGAAAGACAGACATTAAGCATCTTGGCTTTACTGTAAAAGGAACCCTGTTGAACATGGACAAATAACTTCTTATTTGGGCATATCAGTTTTTAAATCGATAAAATAGGGGACGAGATGGACTAGGCAATCATTCCAGGTCTGAAAGTCTATTAGCTTCACTCATTCATTCAAAAAATATTTATGGCATGCTTTCCATATTCTAATTTTGTTCTAGGCCCTGGGGATGCAACAGTGAACAAAACAGATAAAGTACGTTCTCTGGAGAGGTGACAGTGGCAACATACATGCAAGGCATGATCAAAAATATGGTGAATACTAAATTGAAAAATTATTGCAGTAAAATAGATACTGGCATGAACCTCACTTGAAGAATTCCTCCTTATTTTAAGCATCTACATTACCATTCTTGCCAGTTTCTGAAGCAATTTAGGAAGTTCTGTCTCATGTCTTTATAAGATGTGATAAAAATACAGTGAATGCTGCTGCTGAAATCCATTCAATGGAATGACAAGCTCATAAAGATATTATATGTCCTCATCTACCTTATTCCCTGGATCTGGCACGATGTGACTTGTAAATTTTCCCCCATGTCAAAATGACTATGAAAAGTAAACGTTCTGAATTGATTCATGGCAATCAGGCAGCCATGACAGTGCAGCTAAAGACACTCACAAAGGAGGACTTGCAGAACTGCTTCAGAAAGTGGGAAGAATGATGGGATAAGTGTATTTGATGTGAGGAAGAGTATTTTGAGGAGGTGATTCATGGCAATGTGTCTTTCATTGGAGTAAAATTTTAAAAAATATTTAAACAGTTATCATATTTTTTATCACATCTTATTTAATAATCAGGAGATAATAATGCTACAAATGTTCCTGAACCACTGAGGGAATAGAGAGAAATGTGGTAATATTTTTAAAAAATCAGGTAATGCTTACCTGATAAGGTAGCACTGGAGTATAGAAGGAAAGGAAAGGAACGAGTTAGCAGTGCAAGCCTTTGGATAGGGGCATTTCAAGCAAAAGCACTAGATTTAAATAATTCCTGTGAGAGCTAAGTGTGGCTGGAGCAGACTGAGCACAGGATGGTGACAGAAGTTAAGAGCAGAAAGCAATGAATGGACTGAGCATACAGAGCTTTGTAGACATTAGAAGGACCTCTAGAGATGTTTGAACAGAATGGAGAGGTTTGAACAGAATGGAGTCATTCATGTTTTAAAAAGTGATTCAGTCTTCTGGGAAATGATGATATTATGTAAAGCTAAGAATAAAAAACAGGGAGACTAGTTAGGAGGTTATTGTGATTGTCTGAGCCAGAGGTAATTGTGGTTTGACTAGCATGAAGTGGTAAGGTTGCTGATAAGTGACTAGATTCTAGGGTTTCCTGGCATGATTCAAGGTCTAAAGGCTCTTTCATGGACATCTCACAATTTGCTGTATTCTATGAGCCCTTTCCAGACATTATGAGTACATTATTGCTCTTCAAACACCTCAAACACAGTAAAGCTTGATTTATCTGTTCCATGAATTCTGTAACTTGCTACCTCTTCTCAAGTCAAAGTAGGAAAAAATAACCTGAGTAACAAACAGTTGAGATTGTTGGTAGCATCTACATAAGAAAATTTTCCCTCTTTGAGCTTGTGAAGGTGATTATTTCCTGGGGCCAAATGCCATTTTATTGACGGCTAGACGAGAAGATGCTATAAGCCTGTATATAATCAATAATTTTTTCTGACACACAGCATTCCCTGATTATCAACTTGACAGTGGTATTATACTGTTGTGTGTCTCAAATCCAAACATTTTTAATCTTCATGATAATGTTTCATGGCACCAAATAAAGTCAGAATTTGGAAATTATTTTAATTATCTAATCAATGTAGGCTATCTGGAGGGTTTAAACTAGAAATAGTATAGACTTGTCATGTCACACATTTTCTCATGCCTCAGGAAACTAAGGTAAATGTTTTCTAATGTAATTTGACCTTTAGGAACTTTTTTTTTGAAATAGAAATTCTGTCAAATAAAAGGTCTGGGGTGAAGGAAGAGAATGGATGAAATGCATTTTCACTATTGCCCTGGTGTTAGGGCAATAACTAATCCCTCTTCCTGTTTGCATCCCCTTTTTTATTTCCCTTAAGTTTGAGGTACAGACTTATCTGTTCCTTTTCTCCTTACTGCCACCTCAATAAAATAGTGCTATAATAGCACCGTGGGTATACTGTTGTTTGAATAAAGGTACTGAAGCACTGAACTTGAAACTTAAAAATAAAGGAACTAGTGTCCTGGGAGTGCAGTATTCAGGGCCTTCTTCCACAAATTAAATCTCATGAGGGGAACATGAGCACAAAACTTTGCTTTCTTATCAACCCTTCACTTAGGCATTGGTGCTAAAAAAAATACTGCCATCTCCACTTTACACATCATTGCTCATTAACTTCCTTCTGATCAATGTACCATCCTCTTCTTTCTGCCTTTTCAGCTCAAAGCCTTTTACTTTTCTGAAATGTTCTCCCCTTGAAATCTACTGTGTGTTGATATCCATCCATAGGGACCTGATATATTGTCCACATCACACATTCTGGATGATGTAGAATATATTTTCTAGCTACTCTGTTACATGACTCAGTGTGTACTAACATTCTTATGTTAAGAATTTGGTACTGGGTCATGTTTGGAGTTCTGGGAAATGATTGGAAAGATGTCTGAGTTTTGCACTATTTTACACTTGAATTCAGATAAATTATGGTGACAAGAGGCAAAAGGTGGAAAGAATAATCACAGAATAACACACTGAGGGACCTGGTACAAAACAACAAAGTACTTGAGGTACACGATTGCACAGGTAAAGTGGAACAGGGATGGATGTTATCATATAAACCAGATGTATCTGTCCAGGGATAAAAGAGGAAACTTTCTTAAGTGTCAGTTTGTCAGTTTGAATAAGAAACAGCTAGATGATTGGTTTAGCATAGTTCTGGGTGTGTCTCGATGATGGAATTACTCAAAAGAGAAGACCCATCCTAGGTATGGGTGATACCAACTACCAGGATTATAGCCTGGATGTAATAAAAGGGGAAAGTAGGAAGTCTCACTTCTGTTTCTTTGGAAGGGTTCAAGTCTTCAGTTTTGTCTTTGGATGACTATCTCCTGGCTTCTCTTGTAGACTATGCAGTCTTCCAACTCAAACTTCAATGTTCAGTACAGACCCTCTGGCTTCCCAACACATACTCACACAGGATTTTTCAGCGAGCTCCTGATCTTTAATGTTGACTAGAACTTCTAATTCTCTAGCACGCATATGACCCCTTGCATTCTCCTACACCCAACTCTGCAGGCTGCCATTGTAAGCCTACCTTATAAATCCAAGTTTACCTTGAAATCCCTTCTTATAAAAATATAATCTGTTCTTCCAGTGAACTCTAACTGTTATAACTGGACATGTGTACATGGATTATGGTTATATACAACCATGAGCATGAGGCTAAGAAAAGGAAGCCCTGAGTCCTGTGTTGGTAGTATTCTTGAAGGAATGAGGGTCATAGTTAGAAAAAAACCCAACTGTGTGTTTTCCTTCTGTAAACTGCTTTTGAGACTAGTTCATGGTTTCTTCCTTGTGGAAAGTTGTGCAGCCAGCTCTTTTTAGTCTACCTAAAACCATGTTTACATACTTTCTTCCTTCTAAGAGACAAATATCAGTGTCTCTCAAGTTGTCCTGTGGACAATATGTGCATATCTGTGCTCTCCATGAGTCTATACATTTCTTGAGGTCATTAATTATCTTTTAGTTTTATTGTAAGGCATATGATTTGTGGTCAAAAATACTTAGAAAATTGAATAGAACTAAATAGAATTATCTGCTAAAGCTCTGTGACCAGTGAGTTGCTCTATGTAGACATTACTTATAGGTGTTTTTGCTTTTCTGCTTTATTCTAGATGTTGCTACTTCTCATGATTCTTATGGGAGAGTAGGGTAGTAGACAGTGGTTTGCGAGGCAGGAGATACTTGCATTAATTCAGGCTCAACTGAGTAACCTTGGACATATCACTTCAGATCAAGTGATCTTGAGACTCTCTATTGTTCCATTCTGTAAGAGAGGCAGACCATATCTACTGAAAGTCAACATAGATATGTGAGAGGAGGCAACTTAGTGCACTAGTTTGGTTAGTATGATGCCAGGGGATCATTGTGTCATTTCTTCCAAGTAGAACTGATTGATTTCTTTTTTTTTCTTTTACTTTTTAAAAATTTATTTTTGCGGTGTTGGGGATCAAACCCAGGGGCTAACATATGCTAAGCAAGTGCTGTATCACTGAGCTATATTCCCGGCACTGATTTATTTTCTTGGTTTGGCTGACAATTGACACAACTTATTGTTTTGCCCTAATAATTTGACTTTAAAATTAAAAGCAAAGCAAATAGTAGAATTAAAGCTGTTACTCTGATTATTAAGGAAATAAAGTCCTTCCTAGTCTTACATTGGGTAATTCAGATAAGACAGAGTTAAAAATACTATTAATAATATTTTGAATCAATGCTAATTACATCTCTGTTATATACTGAAGGCTGTATGCCACAAAGTATGCCAAATTTTCAAGTCAATTCTTATTTAAATCTTGAAATAACTTATGATATAGATAATATAATCCATTATACAGATAAGGAAACTGATTCCTAAACAGGATAAATGACTTTCCCAAGGTCACTAATTCTGAATTCTTAACTATTATATGCTAGTAGGTTCTTAATAGTTTTTGAATAAATAAATGGCATTAACCAGAAGATGATATCAGCATAAGCTTCACTAGCAGCAGTAAGAGTACTTATTATGTACTTACTATGTATCTGGGACTATTCTAGCATATGCACATGCATTATTCATTTAATTCTCACTATAATTCTATGACTTAGATTCTATTTTTTTCTAGGTATAGATGAAAAAACAGGGTTATTGAGATTAAGTGACTTATCCAAGGAAACATATGAAATAAGTGGCTTAATCCAAAGCCAATGGTCCTTTTACTACTGCAGGTTACATATAGATAACATGAGGATTTCTGTGATGTTTCCTTTACTTTCTGCTCTTATACCAAGTGTTTGAGAAGCTGGAATCTTTAGGTCTCCTCTCTGTGCTCTTGTCATTGTGTGCATAACCTTACTGTCCCACCCCACACTGTGCAACCTTAACTTGAGACCAATAGGCAGAGAGGAGCAGAGTATGAGTATATGGAGTGTCCTGTTGCTGATTGTCTATAACCTCGGCACATATATCAGTGTTGTTGAGAATTAATCTCTCCAGCTCATCTGTGAGACCAACTTTAATTTGGAGCCATCTGCCACAGACAAATGAGTAATTATGGCAGAGCCCAGGGGGGCGGGCCATGGGGAGAAGGTTGGCTTAGCCTCTTTCTGCCTGCCTGCATTGATGCAAATGACCAAGAAAGAAAATTACTTGAATGGGCTGTTGATACAGTGGCCAGATGCTCTACCTCCCTGTTGTTCAAATATGTAGACGATAGTGAAAAAGTAAAAATGACTTTGAGGTCATATAGCTTCCCTTGTAGCAGAAGGGTGACCATTGCCATCAGGGCCAGACAAAAGGAGGTAATTTGTGAACCAGCCCATGTTACCCTCCAGTTTCTCCCTCCTACTGTTCTGGTGATGCTTTAGAATGAGTACCATTTATTAGCTGGATTCTCCACGTAATGTGACAAGCTAAGTAAAACTGAAAGAATATGGATGAAAATAATAGTCACTGACTTCTGTCTAGCAATACATTTCCCCCTAAACTTTAATATATCTTGATCTTATTTCTTTCTCACAATGGCCTCTGGATTAGGTAAAGGTTTGGTATTATTAGCTTCATTTTTCATATGACAAAATTGAGCTACAGAAAGACTCTATGCGTTTGTCAAAGTTGTTATGATTTGGACCTAAAATGTCCCCCAGAAGCAGCTGATGGCATTTTAGACAGTTATTGGATCATGAGGTCTGTGACTTCATCAATGGGTTAATCCTTGATGAGATTGTAAATTGATGAGGTATTACTAAGATGTGATAGAATTGGAGATGAGGTCTTGTTGAAAGGTTTAGATCATGAGACATGACTTTGGAGACTAGGTCTGGTTTCCAGTTCTTTCCTCTCTGGCTTTTTTCTCTGCTCCCTTTTTCCCATGAGGTAAGCAGTTTTTCTCTGTCACACCCTTGTGCAGTGATGTTTTTGCCTTGCCACAGGCCTAACTATGGACTGAGACTCTGAAACCATGAGCCAAAATAAAACACTCCTTCCTTAAATTGACTTACATCAAGCAATTTGCCATAGTGACAAAAAGTTGGCTAACAAAAAGATGACTCTTAGTTACATGCTGGCTAGCAGCACACTCTCTGAATTAGAGTCTAGCCCCTCTGTCCTCTAACTGTGAGTGTATGCTTGAAAAAAATGAGGTTTTTGGCCCCAACCTGGACCTAAACTAGGGCAGCTATATTTGGATCTGTTTATTTTACATCTAGGTAAGATTTTATTTCATGAAAGACTGCTGCTGAAAATGTTCAAAAACTACTTATTTAGATCAATATTTCTCATAATGCAATGAGTTGAATTGTATCACTCAAAAAGATACGGTCAATTCTTAAACCCTACTACTAACTGTGTGACCTTATTTGGAAGGGTCTTTGCAGACATAATCACATAAAGATGAGATCATCCAGATTAGGGTGAACCATAAGTCACAAGAAAAAGGAAAGAGAGAGAGATGATATGGAAGCAGTCATAAAAGAGAACTCTGTGTAGTAATGGAGACAGACACTGGAATGATGCAATTATAAACCAAGGAACACCAAGGTTTCTGGCAACCACAAGAATATAGTGGAGAGTCATGAAACAGATTCTCCCACAAAAGGAATCAGATTTACTGACATCTTCATTTCAGACTTCTGGCCTCCTGCATTGTGAGACAATACATTTATTTTGTTTTAAGTCACACAGCTTATGACAGCCCCCCTTAAAATAAATATAGAAAGACACATGGACCTCTAACCTATGGGTGGAGATAGGCTTATTAAATGTGGATTTCAAGCCAATACCCAGAGATTCTGATTCTGTAAGCATGCAGTGGGACTCAGGAAACTGCATTTTGACAATTTCCCATATGCATAACAACTGATTGCCAGTTGATTTTCAATATATAGTATATATGTCACTATATAGAGAGATATATCATATATATATATATATATATATATATATAGAGAGAGAGAGAGAGAGAGAGAGAGAGAGAGAGAGAGAGCTATGTGGCTAGATTTGCTCTCCTTACCGACAGTTCCCCTATAGTGTTCCCAAAGTCAATGGCATGAAGATGACAAGAATAATAGACAAGAAATAGGACAGCATTAGCTCTTCTGTAGTTTACAAATTTTAAACTGTTTGTTTGGAGTGGTAGTTTAAGCATTCTCACTTTTTAGTTTACACTGACCTTGAACTGACGTATAGCCCAAGTTGGCCTGGAACTTATGGCAATCTTCCTGTCTCAGCCTCCCAAGTACTGGGATTACAGGAGTGGGTACCACACCCAATGACAAATTTTGAACATTGAGACCACTTTAAGAGTGTTTACCCTAAGGAATCACCAATCTTTTAGGTTGCCAAAAATCTACCCCTAAGGAAATAGGCCATGACGGTAAGGAGTGTTCCAAAATGGTACACATATACATACATGCACATGCACACACACATACACACACGTGCATGCACACACACATCTGATGCAGAAGTTTTTTCCTAATGGAGTATCATCATTTTTGCTTTAAGATTTGGTCCCTATTTCAATTTGCAAGTGTCCATGAGTGTTGATACCTGAAGCCAGTGTCATTCATTTATGTTATGCTTCTGATCGTCACTTGAGAGTAGTTTTGATAGGCTACATAAGGGGGGAAGAGCATAAGGAGACGGGGATAAGGAAAGGGCAGAGGGGGTCTTGCTTCCAGCCTGGAGCTAAAGTCCTTGCCCCATAATGCTAAGAAGTTTGCTGATTTACCTTCCCCAGATTGATGGGATCAGCTTTATCCAATAAGTTGGCAATATGGGGCACAGCCTTTGTTACAAAGAACATTTGTTTGGATTCTGTGTGTGGAAAGGGGCCCTTCCTGTGAATGGCCTGCTTAGCTAAATCCAAGGTCCTTCAGGAGGCCTGCATTTGCTCACATCCCTGATCACTCTCAGGTAACAAATTTTGTTTCTATCTCCTGGAAAAGCAGACAGAGCTTTAGCAATGTGGCAGCCGTTGTTATGGTTACTGACATATAATTTAACACAGCGATTGTCAGAGCAATGGAAGAAAATAAAATTTAGAAGTGACTGGTGACAGAGGATTGGGATGTGAGGAGAAAGAGAAGGCTGCTGAAGATACTTGGGAATGGAGCGGATGTCTATGTGAGCATATGGTGTGATATCCAAGTATGACAAAGGAGGTCTTATATTGCTGGTGTGTCTGAAAGGGTCCTGGCAAAAGACAGTCTGCTCCAAATAGCTCCATGCAAATTCCATATGTCTCACTTTCCACCAACAGTGGTTAATTCATATAAGTTAAGCTTTGCCTTTGCCTAGGTAAAGTCATGCCTTAGATTGCACTGTAGTATAAGCTTATCTGGTACCTTTCATCCTGATTAGCAGAGCATCAGCATTTATGAGAGCACTGGGGACCAACAGGAAATGGGTCCCATCAAATGAAGACTTAACTTACTTTCAAAACTCTGCTAGGGTCAGTATTGCTACCCTCTTTTTGAGAAACTGTCTCTGTGCTCTCTTCCTCCTCAAAACAGTTATAAGTTAATAGAGATTGATTATGAAAGATCCTGTATAATGGTAAGCCATGGGTTTTTCTGGTATATATAAATGTATGTATGTATGTATGTATGTATGTATGTATCTATTATCTATCTATCATCTATTTATCTATCATGTATATATCTATTAATGCTTGAAACCAAGGCCTTCATACTGAGCTACGTTACTTTTCCTTTTTTGTTTTTATTTTAAGGTAGCATGTTACTAAATCACTAAGTGGCCCAGATTAGGCTTGAACTTGCTATCTCTCTGCCTAAGCTTCCCAAAATTCTGGTATTACAGGAGTACACCACTCAACTCTTTCATGTCTTGCAGCAAGTATTTATATATCACTCATTATGTACTAGGTATTTGATGAGATATTAAAGGCATAGGCATGGGAACAGTTGGACATTAGATTTTTACCTCACATTCAAGAAACAGTATAGTTACAGAGATTAGGAATTTCCACAAGTAAGGCTAACTAACAGTACAAAGTGGCAGGTGACTGGTGTCAAGTGAAGCAAAAAAACAGTGGGTTGTAGGAGCTTGAAGGTCATCAAGTTCATTATGGAGCAGAGTAGCTGAGAAAGCCTCAGTGCAGATTAGCATTTAAATCACCCAAGGACTTAGCAGGGCTCTGGGGACATGGTGCACAGAACCAATCAGTTTTTATAGGAACGGTGAGATAGACTGCATGGGAACTATACTTACACCTCTCTGCTTTGCCATTTATCCAAATTGTATGTGCCTGTTATTTCCGGAGATGTAATCCATCTGCCTTGTGTCAGAATTTCTGTACGGGGAACCCTGAGATTTACTGGGGAAGTAGTGTTGCCTAGTGGTTAAAGGGGTTGTTTAGGACTTCTCTGGGTTTGAATACTGGATCTGGCATTTACTGGGATCTTCGACAGTTGACTTAACCATGTTGTGACTCAATTTTTCTCATTGGCAAAACGAGGATGATAATAAGAGTGTCTCCCTAAAAGACATCCTTGGAGGATTTTTTTCCTTTTTTTCTTTTGGTAACAGGGATCAAACTCATGACCTCACACTTGCCAGGCAGGCACTTAAGCCACTGAGCTAAATCCCTAGCCTGATCCTTGGAGGATTAAATGAGGTAAGTCATGTAAGATACTTAGCACAGTGCTGGGCATACATTATTCATTCATTAAATAAACATGTACTGCATGTCTACTGTGTTCCAGGTATTTTTCTAGCGATCTGCAATAGCAGTTAACAAGAGAGACAGAGTCTCTACTTTCTTGGGACCGTGTTAAATGCTAGTGGAGAAGATGGGGATTTAGGCTCTTTACTCAAAGCACTTTTAATATAATGCTTTGTTTTCTATTCTGTCAATTCCAGTTCTTAATCTTTAAGTTACCAATTTATTGCCATTACTTTTTATTTAGTTAGGCAAATATCAAAGCTATGAATTTCAGTTAAACATAGCTCTGCCTGTGTCCTATAAGAATTGATGCTGGATGTTCCCATTATCAGTGTTTTACAAGCACGTGGCATTCTGGTTTTCTTTTTTTTAATACTATATGGAGATTTTGTTATTATAGATTTTAAAACAAAAACTGGAGGAATTTCCACATAATATTTATAATTTTCTAAGTACAATATTAGTACATGTCTGTCAGTTAGAAATAACAGCATTTTGTTAGGCTACAGGGTTTAACATAAAACCAATTTACAAATGTAAAAAGCACTAGTTGTCCTATATTCATCATCACACATGAATGTTTCTTTTAGAATTTTTTTTTAAAAATTAAAATTTCACTAGCATGAAAAATTAAAATGACCCAAACATGCCACAATCACCACTCACAAATAAAGTTAACATGAAATATGTTCAGAAAATCTTGTAATTTATTGTTATTTAACAGCTTTGGTTTTCATTTGTACTATCTTTGCTCTTTGAAATATATCCAAGTATTCTACTTTTGATGACTCAGCATTTACTTTGTCCCTAGTATGTACCCAGTGGTTTGAAGAGACACAGTGAAGAGACCTATCTGACCTGAGGATGTTTAAAAGGGACTAGGGAAAGATAGAACTGAAAAGGACCATTATTTGAATGGTTTTAGTACTACATTTTGCAAGTTACTATCTCTCCTAATGATGAGTTTGGATGTGGTTTGTTCCACAGAAGTCCATGTGTTGGAAGTTTTGTCTTCATTGTGGTGGTGCTGAGATGGTGGAACCTTTAAGAGGTGGAGTCTAGTGTGAGATAATTAGGTCACTGGAGAAACTTCCCTTAATGGAGATTAATGCTGGCTCCACTGAGTTGGTTCTCACAAGAGTATTCTGTAATAAATTAGGTCATTTATTTACTTGCTTCTTCCCTTATGCACGTGGCCAATTCCCTTTCCATTTTCTCCATGTTGTGATGCAGTCAAGGGGCTCCTTATCAGATACTGAGCAGATGGGTCACTCTGATCTTGTATTTTCAACATCTCTGTGATCTGAACGCACCTCTTTTCTTCATAAAGTACCCAGTTTCAGATATTTTGACACAGCGACACAAAAACAGACTAGTACAAGGACACATTGTAGTTATTGAAAGGATGGGCAGGAATGACAGGCTCATTATGCAATTTTAAGATAAAGAAAGCAGCCTTATTGTTCAGCATGGCCTAAGAGAGGAAAAAGGCTAGATAGAATATGAGTTACAAGATTTATATGTTAGTCTAGGACAATAGTTCTCAAACCTAAGCATGTTTCAGAATCCCTTGAGGACTTAAGGTAGAACTTGCTCTGGCCCTAACCCTGAGTTTATGATTTAGTAGGTCTGTGTTGGGGGGCCTAAAGATTTACATTTTAATAAGTTCCCAGGTAATGCTGATGCTGACTTTGAGGCTTACCGTCCTCAGAAAGAGATGATAAGAACAGAGCCACTGTGGTGGGAGCCGGACTAGAGAGAAAACAAAATATGTGGAAGATACTGGGAAGGAAAAACCAGAGGGTTTAAGGATTAGACAGGGAGGAAAGATAGTCAGAGAAGTCAAAGACGACTATAGTATATCAAATCTAAGTGCTTTGGAGGACATAAGAATCACAGAGGCAAAAATCTAAACATATATGTGTCGGATACACTGACATAACAGGTACTGGGAAATATGTGGGGCTTAATAGCCATCAATGCCTGAACTCAAATTTTGTCTGTAGAAAAAAGGTTGGTAGAAAGGAGAAAGCCCAGGCCTGTATTTGACATTTTTTTCTGGTAGAATGTGACCATTAATTAGAGAAAGAAAGTGGAGAAACAGTGGACAGGGAAAGTGGAAAGTGCCTACACAATCTGGAAAGGAGCAGCCCGCCAATGAGTTGTTAATGAATAAATGTTTACGTGCAAATATTAAAAAAGAAAAAATGAGCGAAACTCAGCATAGGTCATACAAGGCTGCTCCAGGGTACCACTTGAGATCACTGGTGTAACTTCTGAGACAGGACTGCACAACTCAGACAACATAAATTTTCCTAGTTCCAAGGCTGTAGGCTCTGGTGCTATGTTGTTCCTGGTTATTTATCAGCCTATAGGGCATTTCTCTTACCTGTTTCTCTCCACTGGGCTTCCTGTAGCTGAGCAGAAGTTCCACGGCACCCACCACCTCCTTGCGGATGGCATAGAGTAACGCATCACCCACATACACGCTGTGGTTCAGCAGTAGCTCCATGATCTCCAAGTTCTCATTTTCAATGGCAATAAGCAGGGCACTCCGGCCCAAAGGATCCATGCAGTTGATGTTGACATTGTAGTAGATCTCAGCTTCCTGCAGGGCCTGCTTCACAGTGGCATAGTCCCCCTTCTCCACTGCATTGAGGAAGGCCTTCTCCTCTGCAGAGAGCTCTGTCTCAGCTCTCACAATCTGCAGGGGAATGCGATCTCTGTATGGTGAGTAATTAACCTTCTTGTAGTACAGCTGGGCCATGGTTCATAGCAATTTAGAGAGCTGAGTAAGGAGAAAGAGGAAGACCGAAGATATTCTTAGTTACATGAAGGTTTCCATTGTCCAGTTATAGAGGGCAGCCTTGCTAAGGGGTTAGAAAATCCCAGGGTTTTAATGATACTGCTATTTTCCTCTTGCCAAGGGGTAGAGCAGAAAATTTCTGGGCTTTTAGGTAAGAAAGATCTGTTATCAAACACTGGTTTTACTACTTATCAACTCTGAGAACTTGGATAGGACATTCTAGCACTCTGTGGTACTTTTACTAAGGTTGTCCATATTAATAATATTACTAGCAGTTAGCAGCTGAGTACTATGTAACAGACCCTATGCCACAGAATATTTCCTACTTTGTGAAGCTACTGTGAGAATTCAATAAGATGTACATTATCAAAGCAACTGGTACAGGCTAAACCACCTTAGACATGGCATAAACTAGCTCCTTCCTTCCTTCCTTCCTCCCCACTGTTATCTGAAAACACTCCTTGTAGTATTTCTGATTGATGATACAAAGTTGCCATTCATCTTTGGCCAGTTTCTTTTGAATTCCATGTCTGTGGGTCTGCACTAATTTCCAGTTTACATTTGTAACTATCTCAAATGTGCATCCTATATTGAAATAGTGTTTCACTGCTAACTGCAACCTTGGTTCTTGCTGCTACTCATTTGGGAAGCCATGTTGAGTCCAATAGGCCAAAGCCATCTACTTGCTCTTTCTATTTCTGTTTTTTTCTCTCATCATTCCAAATCAAGAAGCTAATAGATCTGACAGTCTGTTTCATTTAATTGTGTGATGTGAGAGGTCTGTTTTATTTGTATCAGATCTGAAGCCAGATTGCACTCAATAAAATTGATTTAAAGTAAAAACCTATTTCCTGAGTTCCTCCAATGTGTTTAAATTTTCTCTGGGCCATATGGAAAAATATATTCTTTGCTTTCATTCACATATAATGAATCACAGACTAGAGCTCTTGCTTTGTAATTTACAGATCAAATTCACCCACATTCCCTATTGATTCCTGGTGCTAGTTGTGTGAGATGGCAATGATGACCCTACCCAGGGGAGAAAATGAGACTCAGATCTATTAGATGATCACTTCCCTTTTCCTTTCATCTTGAGGCCTCCAGCCCCTGGAAGGCTATTGTAGGATGGGCCTGTTTCAGTGTTTTCACTATAGAACTCTCTTGCTAGCAAAAGGAAATGGAAATGTGATGAACAGCCCCTTGTGTCATCTCCTGGATGTGAAAGAAAATGAAGACATGGTGTTTCTACAAACATTTACCTCACTCTTTCTGCTAATTATATCCCTGCTTGGCACAGGGAGAAACATATATTATATCAAGTGGCATTTAAGTGTATATTATATCAAGTGGCATTTGCAATTCATAACCTTGTGATCCTCTGGGAAGTTAGTGTTTGAGAATGAGTGATGCCTTGTCCCAAACAGGTGCAAATGACAAATGTCTCTCCAGATCAAGATTTCAGGAGAGCAGTAGGCTCTGGCTTTCAAGAAGCCCTGATATTTTCTTTTGTCACTTTCAAGTAACTCAGCAGTGGGTAAAGGATAGCAGTACTTAAAATAAGCATTTGTTTCTGAACAGCAAGTGACTTTAATACTAATACTGGTTGTAGACTGCCTCCCTGTCTTTCTGTTTTAAACAAAAAGGGAGAGGGGAGTAGACATAGTATGTTCTCTTGAAAAAACAACAACCCAATCCAACTTCCATTTTATACTTAATCATTAGAAAAATACAGACAGGTTCTGATGTGCCTAGTGCTCTTCTTGCTAACAGCTGTGGGGTGGATACGTGAAAGAATAGGTTCCTACCTTCATCGTGTCTCACATGTATACATACCACAACCTTGGGATGAACCTGTCATCCTGATTCCAGTCTTTCTGTCAAGACCACCTTCCACACTATCCCCAAGTTATCCCAGGAAACACACATTGGATTCCCTTTCACTGCTCTTTGGTTAGTTTTTTGCTGTTCCCATGATGAAATTAATATTCCTTATGAAGTCTATAAGAGGTTGGATCACGTTTAGCTCTCCAGTCTCTTCTTAAGCCATTCTTTACCTCCAACCACTATTCATTTGTCTGTTTAGCTTGATTTGATTCTTTTCACAGTTCAAAATTTTTTCCTACCTGAAGACCTTTGATCACTGACTCGAATGCTGTTCTCTAGCTCATTTATCAGAACTCACCAAAATATCAGTTCCTCAGAGCTGCCCTAACTCATCATCCATTCTGAAATAGTTTCTTCATATCCTTCTCTCAATTGTTCCCTGTTTTCTTTCTTCTCAATGCTCAGTCCAATTTGTAGTTATATGCTTCTTTATCTTACTAGGTAATTGTCCGCCCTGTCTAATTAGCTTTAAAGCTTCAGGGCAGGAATTGCATCTGTACTTTTTTAAAGCTTGTGTACCTAGTCCGGTGCTTGACACACCTGGACACTTGATGAATGAGTAAGCCAAGCTTCCATGACATTTTTTTAAAAATCTCTTTCCATTACATCTTAATTTCTAGCCATACTGAGCTATGTTCTCTAAGTTGCCCTTTTATAACTAAGCCTTTGCTAATGAATTTATCCAATTATTTCCACTTAACAGTCTTCTCACATTTTAGTGTCTTACTCAGAGGCCCTTTTCTCTGTGAAGCCTTCACTCAGTGTCTTCTAAAAGTTAGCCAATATCCTGGTTATCCACTGGTATCTTTGATCACATTTCTCTAATTGTACCTCACTGCACACTTCTTGTCCTGCTGCTAGGTTGGAAGTACTTTGATTTCTGCATTGCCAAAACCCACATAGGACCAAGAACATGACAAACATTCAATTAATGGATGTTAAATGAACAAAACCAGTCTAGCTGAGAAAGGTTGGTACAGTCAAGTGCTACATTAGGTGGTACTGATTTGATGCTTTGTGGTCAGAAAGGATTCAGTGAGGATTGGACGCTTCAAAGGTTTCATGGAGGTCATAGCTCCTGTGCTAACCCTAGGAGGACTAGTTCAATATGCAAATATAAGGGTAGTCCAGGCCCCACAGACTGTAAAAATAAAGATCGTGAGATTTGTCATGGCCTGGCTATGATATGCTATGGTGAAGGGAGGGGTAGGGAGTATTTTTGACTCCATGATAGGATAGGACACTTCTCATATGGATTTGAAGTGATTTAAATTTGCAGGTGATAGCACATAATCTCAGTTTTTTCATCTGAAAAATGATTTTAAACACTTGCTTCTTATTTGCCAGTTAAGAGCCATAGAAGAAGAGGCTGGATGTCTTTCCTGATGTTGTCACTGATGCTGCTGGGAGGGTCTGTAACAATTCTAGTATTGCACAACTATGGAGAAATCAGAAGGAAAAAAACAGTCCCAGAAAAAAGGTGAGAATGAAAGGAACCAACCCTATCAGTGACCTAATACATGCCAAACATTGGACCAGGAGAGAAGGCAATGAAGATATAAAAATAACCATTATAGTTTTGAATAGTTAACATGTCCCAGGGCCAGGTTCTGAGGCAGCACTATATTGCTACTATTGCCTCTGACATTAATAATAATGAATGCAACAAGCAGTATCATTCATTGAATTTTCACTGTGTGCCAGATGCATGTTGTACAGTACTGAAGAGAAATGACAGCAAAAGTATGGTAATTTGAAAATTGAGCTGCATAATATGTAGTTTACTCAAATCTAGTTTTCACTTTCATCTCTCTCATTTGGATTAATATGGTTTATTTCATTTCCAGTGGGCTATGTTATGGAAAACATCATACAATTCCTCAGTGGAAAAAATATCTCCAGAGGTTTGCCCGAGATTATACAATTAGAGAGTTACTCTTTTGCTTTAAGGCACTATATTTCCAAAACTATCCTTGGAAGGAATAGTAAATTATGTGACTAAAAGCTAGTGATATTGTAATATGAATTTCATCATTAACAAAGTTGTGATCTTAGAACTAAAGTGATACCTGACTAAAAGTGTAGGAAAGATGTGATACAGGGGAAAGGAGAATGTTCAGCCTTGGAAATCTCTGAAGTAACCATACCCATCTCTACACTATTCATTGAGAATGGTAAAAAAAAATCTGTCCCATTCATTGTCTGCCAACATGCAGGCTCATGTAGATGTTCAATGACTTGTCTCATGCTCTTTTTTCTATCCCCACAGCTGGAGCCACTTGACTGTGATAATTTTGGTCTCACTCCAGGCACTGAGACCAATGTCTTTTCCATATGCTTGGTATTAGTCTTAGTCTGCCATTACTCCAGGAATAAGGAAGTAATGATGGAGTTTGTGGCATCTCTTGAAGGATGCGTTATTGAGAAGATTTCTTCTTATTGCATTTTACCTTTACACTTGACACATAGCACTCAGCTGCCATTAACCGAAGCCAAAACTTGTTGTACTTTTTTTTTTTATTTTTTGGTACCAGGTATTGAACTCATGACCTCACACTTGACAGGCAAGAGCTGTGCCACTGAACTATATCCCTGGTCCTTGATGTACATTTTAACTGAAGAAACCAAACAAAATCAGTATTTCATGCCATTCTGCCAGTGAACCCCATTCCTGATGTGGTTTCCAAGCAAACACCTAAGAATAGTCCAACAGGCTGCTTCAGAAGGCTTTTCTTGTTCTCTATTTCTTTTGCTGCTGGCCAAAGGAGATTATCTAATGATATCTGTGACATTTGTGGGCTTAAATGATGTGATTTGAAGAGCTAAATTGATGATGTGGGCTGAAGGCCAGGGCACAAAGTGGCTTTGACAAGTATCAGCTCAGATCCCAGCTCAGCAAAAGAGTTGATCTGTGAGGAGAAAAGTCTAGTTTTCTACCTAAATAAAAAAATTAGTGCCTTTGAAGGGGTCTCGTATCTGAAAACAGCTTATATGATGTAAGGATCTGAACTTAAATGGTGAAATTTTTTTAATTTGGCACCATTATACTTGTCATCTGTACACTTGTCTATCTGTTCAGGACACTTCTAAGGCAAATGAATTTAACCTGATAAATTTTTACAATTGGAATTGCAAATGACCAATGATCACTACATTCAATAAATGATTCTTACTATATACCAGGCACTGTTATATAAACTGGCAATAATTACTGAATGGTTTTTGTTGTAGGAAAATAATGGCATCTGAGCATGGAGTTGGAATATTCAATTTAAAGAGTGACTACAGTGAAAAATTTCATGTACAAGGGAAGAGGGGTGGGTTGATCTGAAGCAAGTTGTAGAGTATTGATTTGAGCAGCATATCAGTTCCTTTCAGATTACCATTTCATAATTTTAAAGTAGTAACACTTGTCATTTCTTGAAAGGTCCAGATCTTGAATTTCCTGCAAAAGACTCCACAAGTCATCAAAAATAATGCCCGGCCCAGTGAAAAAGTTCCTTTAACAACGCCTTTGTTAGTATCTGTCTGGTTAATGAGCACCTCTGCTTGTGGGAAACATCACTTTGTCACCTACATGATGAGTGCGGACTTTCAGCAAATGCTTCTATGTTCAGTTGAAATCATGCGTCTCCAACTTTTATTCCCTGGACCTAGTTGTGAACTTTAAAGTAATATCAAGCAAAGATTTTCTTGCTTCCACATGACAGCCTTTGATTATTGATCTCAGAAATCATGTTTTCTTCTGCTTAAATATTCTCTTCTCTAAAATTAATACTCTCAGATTCTTAAAATACCTTTTCATATAAGCTAGCTTACAGATTCTAGAGTATCCTAATGGCCTGTTTCTAGTTATGCTACACTTTGTTCCTTTTGAAAGTGCATTGTTCAGAAGGGAATATAGTACTCTAGAAGTGGTCAGACCAGCAAAGATGCACTGTCTGTGACTTTTCGTCATTCATTAGGTAATGTTTCATTTGAGGTTATGATGTTGTAACATCTTCGTTTAGGAGACAATTCATACAACCTTGTATAGTGATGTATTTACTGTGTTTTGTTTTTTATGTATACCAATCCAACAGTTTCATCAATATATAGATAACAGTATTTATATATTATTATCAAAACAGTTACATTGATTTATAAACAAGTTAATATGTGACAAATATTGTGTTTACTAAGTGGTTCATATATATTATTTAAATTAGCCCTTACTTTTAGACAATTACCATTTGGATCTCTCATTGTACAGGTGAGGAACCTGAAGCACAAAATGGTTAAATAGATTCTTTAAATTCACATAGCAAGTAAGTAATGGAGAAAGATTGTAATTCACTATCTCACTACAGGGTCTACATTTTTAACTATGTCACTGAAGGTACAGGTTTTTTTTTTTGGTAGGTCCCATAAAGCCTATATTAGTAACAACAATAGTACATACTCATTGTTTTAATTCAACAAGTAATTGTTACACACCTGTGTCAGGTCCACAGTATTTTGTAGTGTGGAACGCAAATACTTATATACAAATAATACAGCACTCGCCTTCCAGAAACTCCAAGTCTGGAGTGAGGAGATCAAAAAGTAAGTTAAATATAGTATAGCATGTTAGGGATTCTAATCCATTGGAAGGACACAGAGGAGAGAGTGTTCAACCCTACCTGGGGAGGTAAGTAAAAAGATCACAAAGGAAGTAATGTCTGAGCTGTGTTTTAACAGTAGACAGGGATTTACTTGAAATTATGATTGCATGCTTTGAATGGAAAATATATATGTGTTGAACTATTGCATCAAGAAGAGAGATTGGCCCAGCAGATTGTCTTTACTTTGTTCTCCAACCCTGGAAATTTCTGTGTTGGAATAGTTTTTCCAGAAGTGTTTGTCGAATGTTAAACAGCATTTGATCAGGAAGATAGATAAAAGAATCAATAAATTTAAGGATGTTGAAAGTAAAATGAATGAAGTGAAGTGAATAGTGTATCTAGGTGTTTGAGACACCATCAAGCATACCAGCAGATGTATAATAGGAGACTCAGTATAAGAAGAGGAAAAGAAAGTGGTATAAAGTCTATTTCAAGGAATAAGGACCAAAAACTTCCAATGTTTCATGAAATATATGAATCTACATATCCAAGAACCTCAAAGATATTGTCAATTCCAGGGTAAGCACTAAGCAAATAACCAAAAAATTATACAAAAAGGAAATGAGACATAAATCAAAATGATACATTATAAAAAGTCAAATAAACAAAAGTTGGAAGTAATGAAATAATTAGAGAACCCAAATAGAGAAGGCTGACAGAAAGCAAATATGAAAGTAGCAAGAATAAGCACTGTAATTACAATTTAAAGCATTTGAGTAAAGAAAATAAGATAGAAATCATATTTGGTATGATTGAGACCCAAAAGGTCTCATTGTATTGAAAATTCCCCCAAAAGGTTCATTGTATTGAAAAATTGGTTGGCTATGGGATTTGGGAAGGTGACTGGATGATGAGGACTCTAACTCCATTAGCAGTTTAATCCAACAATGAGACCGTAATTTGATCACATTACTGAGAAGTGATGAAAGTAGGAGGTAGGCCTTAGTTAAAGGGAATGAATCATGGGGCCATTTTGTTGGGATCTATGTATGGTCCTATCCCCTTCCACTCTGGATATTTCCCTTTTCTTAGTCTTGGATTTCATGAGGTTAGGAGTTTTTCTCTTCCATGTTCTTTCTCTGAAATAAATCTTTCCTCTGTGAGGTTGATGTTCTTAGATGATTTTCACAGTGACAAGAAGTTTGTGTTTGAGAATTTTGTGAGGATATCAGGAGATGAGATTTTCTGAACACATGGAGATCACCACTAAGAACTGGAGACACAGAATTGAAAGGCATCAGTAGGTTGGTTAAATATTCTTAACCCTGGCTGCACAATAGAGTTATCTGAAGAGCTTTTAAAACGTACTCATGTCTGAGTTACCCATGTTTCCCAGATGAATCCTGGGACTGAATACCATAATTATAAATGGTAACTGAAATGGTTGGGAGTGGATGTGGTCATCAGAGAGGGTACAAGGATACTATGTAATCTAGAGAGAAGTTTTTTAATTAAGAAGAAGAGTTTAGATCTCCACTGTCTAGTAGAATAGCCACTAGCCAGATGTGGCTATTTAAGTTTTAATGAATTAAAATAAAATTTTAAAAATTCAGTTCCTAAATTATGTCAGCCACATTTTAAACACTTAATAACCATATGTGATTCTTGGCTACTCTACTGGTAGTGCAGATATAGAATATTTTCATCACAGTAAAAAGTTCTTTTGGATAGGGTTGAATGACTCAATGACTGTCATCTTTATGTCCATAATACTGGAGAATCTTCCAATTTTAGGGAAAAAGTATATAGTATCTATGTTAAAATTTGGATTATTTGGCTCATGCCTGTAGTCCCAGCACTCGGGAGGCTGAGGCAGGAGAATTGTTTGAAACCAGCCTGGGATACAAAGTGAGCTCAAGGCCAGCCTGAACTGCACAGAGAGACCCTGTTTCAAAAAAAGACAAAAAAATGTGGATTCTTTCATCTACATACTGTATTTTTATGGTTATTGGCATGTAGTGTTTTTACTTATTTATACATTTGGTACTGGGTATTGAACCCAGGGCTTTCACACTGAGCTACATATCTAGGCCTTTAAAAAAAAACTTTGAGGCAGGTCTCGCTAATCCACTAAATTGTCCAGGATGGTATTGAACTCAGGATCTTCTTGCCTCAGCTTCCTAAAATCCTGGGATTGAAGGTATGCACCACCACAACTGATTTTGTTTTTGTAAGCTGTTTCTTTTACTTCTCTCTGATATCCAGAGAGTTTTATAGAGCTACTGGCAGCTGGATTAATAAATAAATTTCATTTTCATTAGGATAAAAACATGAATAAAATATGTATTTATCTCTCTCAGGTTACTTAGTTGCTTGGGGCAGTTTGAGCCTGTTGCTCAATACTCATTATCTCTTTGTCTACATAATGTTCCTTTAAGTAACCAAGGGAAAGGTGAAATAGAATGGCACTGATGACAGCAAATAATAGGTAGTGTAATTGGTTAAATGTTTTGCAGCCCTTTGTGAGTCTTGGGGTGGCTTTCATCCCAGATCTCACAGTTTATAAAAATGAGTGCTTGTCCCTTTTTCTGTTGCCTCTTCACCATGGAATACAAAATACCAATGTTCCTGAAGAAGCTTGTAGATCAAACCGCCTTAACAAGGGCAGATATACTCACGGAAAGAAAATTTTTGTGATAATAGTTAGAGAATGTGGGTAAAGAGTACATGGAAATTCTCTGTAATTTTTTACAACTCTTGTTCATCAATGAAATTATTTCTCAGTAAAAACTTACAAATTATTATGTAAACCATCAAATCATGAATGTAATCTCATCAAAATCAACTAATACAGCTTAAATCATTTCTGCTTTTTTCTCCTATAAATCTTAAAATGAGCTCATCTTTAAAATGTATTGTTCTTACCTAATTTTAAGATTTTGTGGGAATTTCCCACATGTAACTATCTGTAATGACATTCACTGCATTTCCTATCCTTATCAGCACCAATTTCCCTTGTGAAAAAAATGGCTCTGAATTGAGATTAGGACAACATGCTTCATATTTTCACATGCTACCATCATATTAAATGGCTATATAATATTTTATTAGATCAGGCCAGGTGAACTATAATGCACTTAACTAGTCTTCAGTTTGAGGATAATTAAGGTTTCCTTCAATTTATCTCTATTGCTATCAGTGAACCTATGATAGATATTTTTGTATGTAAAGATCTTTAAATGTTTTCATCATGATTTGCCTGGTACATATTCTGAAAAAATCAATTTATTATGTGAAAAACCAGGAGGTTTTTTTAAAGCTCTCAATACATGATATTGAACTTCTTTCTAACATTATTTTATTAATTTACCAGCAGTGACTTTTAAGGGAGAGAAAATACTAGAAATCTCAGGAAACAGAAGTGAACTTCAGTTTTCTCATGTACATTATGTTTGATAATTTAAAGTTCTAATATTCTTTGCTTCTGTAACAGATTGGTAATATGTTATGAATGAAATAAAATTAAGATTTGCCAACGGATGTTATTTTTATCTTGTGTGAAAGAAAGTTTGAGAGATGGTTTGATCAATGGCTTGGAATTCCCCAATGCAACAGTCATTAAAAGCTATATGTACTATATGAGAATTCTGGAGCAGGACTTTGTTAAATATGTTTCAAATTTTACCTGTTAATTTTTTCTTTTTTTCCTTTGGGAGGATTGTTTAACTTTTTATTTTACATTTTTAAGATAAAGCATTGGAACATTTAAGTGGATGACTATATAATATTCTAAAAGATGAAATGTAAACGAAACAAATATGATATGACAAGGACTTATCAGGGATTTTTAAACCACTGCTCAAGTAATTACTATGAAATAATTATTTTTAGAAATTTTGGTGGATTGATAACTGGTGGTCAACTTGTAATATCAGCTGAACTGAATCAGCATGATGCTAAGTGTAGATGGCCCACATTAGGATTCTTACCAAGATAAAAAGGAGAGTGCAGATCCATGAAACAGACTTGCAAGAGTCATTGTCGTGGGCTGTAAGCCTTCAGCTGGACTCATGGGGAAAAATTCAGTGTGTGATACTATGTTCAAACCTATTATTACTGTGATTATGGCTTTATTATCTTTTTATGTTTATAAAAGCAAGAAAGAAATCAGTGTCTTGAGTGTACATAACACTAAATTAAAATTTAAAGATCAAGACTAGCTGGAGCTACTGGGGAGACAGGGTTTAGGAAAGCATGGGGAAGAGGCAGAATCTGAACTGAAGGTTAAAGGCTGGGTAGAATTTAGGCAGATGTGGCAGCTAAGAGAACACTTCTGTTATATGTGGGATGGGGTAGAAACAAAGGGTAGTAATTGGCATTCCCTTGGGATAGTTCAGTATCTGAAAAGAGTGAAGCAAGTAGGAATAGGTAAACTTTGACCACTTCTTGTAAGATATTGAATATCCAGTTGAGAAACTTGAACTGGGACTTTATCCTTTTTCACTGGTACATATTA